>CABHPH010160743.1:0-30340 GCA_902168325.1 Peromyscus nudipes | reverse complement strand
TCATCCTCTATGCGGACCTGCTGGGTAAAGCCACGAGGAACCCAAAAACGGGCTCCCACAATGAAGGTAGAGTCCAACGTATGGGAAATACCAGTATCCTGGGACAACAAACAAGGACAGCACCAAGTGTGGAGTGGAGCCTGCCTGAGTGTGTAGACATGCTATGTGTGTTGTTGATGGCAGAGCTGGAGAAATGGAGCCATCTGGAGCCCAGAAGAGCTTATGTAGGTCCCAGATGACAAGCAGAAATTTTTTACTATTGAATTTGGTTTTGCTTTGATTTGATTATGACTATGCCCTAATTCTTCCCTCTGAGAGTTAGAAAGTATGTAACAATTTTTTTTTTATTTTACAATTATTTTATTTTATTTTATTTCACAGTTAAGAGATTGTGCCTATTTTGGAGAGAAGTTTTAAAGATACTGAGTTTTTGAGGTGTTTGAATTTTTCAAGACTGTGGGACTTTTAAAAATTAGAATGTTTTATATTATGGTATTGATATTAATATGAGATCTTGGAGATGGATAAGAAAGGAAAGGTTATGGCTTAATAAGTAATGTCTTTGAGTGTCTAGTTGACAAGTGGTCAATTGTGTTGGTTGTTTTTTGTTAATTTAATACAAGCCTAGACATACCTGGAAAGAAGGGATGTTAATTGAGAAAATGTCTCAATAAGAATTACCTGTAGGCAAGTCTGTTGGGGATTGGTCAGGATTAATAGCTGATGTGGGAGGGCCAGCTCACTGTGGGTGGCACTTTCTCTGGGCTGGTGGCCCTGGGTGATATAAGCAGGCTGAGCAAGCTAAGAGGAGCAAGCCCTAAGCAGCACTCCCACAGGATCTCTGCTTCAGCTCCTGCCTCCAGGTTTCTGACCTACTTGAGTTCCTGCCCTGACTTCCCTCCATGATGGATTGTGCTGTGGAAGTGTAAGCTGAAATAAACCCTTTCCTCCCCAGGTTGCTTTTGGTCATGGTGTTTCATCACAGTAATAGAGATCCTAGCTAAGATAGAACACTTGGTTGAAAATCAGACTATATTATCTTACGATCAGCCCCCCCCATTCTCTCAACCTAAATGATTATTCATCAGAGCATAGTGTACCCTAAGATAAAGGATGGGAAAATACCCTCTGAAATTAAAACCATCTGTCTGGGAGTGGAAAATGTTGTTGTCTGACTGTGTATGTGAGCTTGACCTTCTAGTTAGATGCTTCATAGTCAGTGCCTAAATATCTTCAACCTTCATTTATAGCTGTATGATCTGATTGCCACTAACCCAAATTAAGAGGTACTGAAAATGAAATATATGCAATAAATTTTGAATTTTTGGTATACAACCTATAAAATGTATTAATAATTATTATATTGATTTTGTGTTAAAATGATAACACTAATACGTTGGGCTAAAAAAATACACTATTAAAGTCAATGTTTATTTATTGTATCAATACTGGTATATTTGACTCACCAAATAACTCCTGAAAATTTTAACATTGACGATGTGGCCTGTTGTATTTCTACCAGTTGGTACTGTCTATAGGATTAAAGATAAACTTCTCTAAGCTGCTAAATTTGTGATAATTTGTGCAACGATAGGAAATTACCATGTGACCTATGCCTTTTTGTTTACCACATGACATGAACAAGCTTTCATGAAAGTATGGGCTCTATTATCCAGTCACTTAACCATAAGCAGATCCTTGTGGCTTCCTTAATCAATGGAACACCATTGTACACCTTGCTGTTTGCCTCTGAAAGCCTTGGAACACATCCGTGTTGGAAGTAAGACCCCAGCTGACAGTCAGTACCTGCAGCCACACTTGTGATCAAATGTGACAAGTCTACGATTGCTAGACCCAACCTGGGTCTTCCAGATGAGGACAAAGATGACACATCATCATCCCCCATCTCATCAGTGTCATACCAGGACTTGAAATGCAGCCTGTGTGATGTCGGGGGTAGTTGGTAAACCACCAATGTAGCACAAGAAAAGTCACTTAGATCGTTTTCTCCACAATTTAAATGCCCAGCAAACTAAAACAGTAAGTCTTTAGAATTACAGGTCCTAGATGCCTCTCATATCATGTATATTTGATATAATATTCATCTCACAAGGTTTCCGGGCTACCCTCAAGTCCTGGAAAGTCAAGGGTGTATCTTGGCTCCCATTCTCTTCCAGTCAAAAGACCACATCCTAGCATTTCTACTTTGGATAATTTTCTTCCACTCTGCCTCAGGCTTGGTATCAACACCTTAGTTCATCTTAGCACCACTCACACAGTGTTTTACCCATCCATCTGTCTAGACACCTCAGAAGTTCAAACTTTCATGAGGTGTTTAGGGCAAATTTCTTAATTTTTTTCTGTTTGTGACTCCTTTCCACTAGAGAAATTTGTGCACAACCCTGGGTATCTAGGTATATGAAACAGATATACAAATCAAACACCTACTCATAACAAAGCATGACAAAAATTACTTAAAACAATTTTTGATGTATATAAAATATCATTTATTAAAAATGAAATCAAACTTGCACACTAATGAGATGGATGATTCTGTTTATTTTTACATAGATAATTAAATCAGATAAATAACTGATATTGGAGACACAGACCATCTTCACTGTTCTGAGTTGATCAGTGTTTTGATTCTGGAATTGTCATTGCTGAGAAAACCACTTCACAGAAACGCATAGTGAAAATGGCAAGAGTCGTTTAAGGCTATTTTAGAAACTCTTGGCAATTCTGTTCCATCCCAAGATCAAATCCACTTAATAGTGTTTCATGAAACCCGTCAGAAACTCAAATGGCAATTTTTAAATTCAAACATTCTAACACAATACAACCCAAAGATGCACTGATTTGACACTGACATACTAGAGAATGATGAGAGAAAATCCTCCAAGCCCTTGTTTTCCATAACTAAACCAACCTGCTTCTGTAAGAGCACACACCCTTGCAGGCACAGTAGAAACTTCACATTTTATTATGCACCACAGTTGCAGTTTGAGCATAGGGGATTCTAGCAGCCTTCATTGGTATTGTGTGGCATGATGACGTGCAGGGCAAAGTGTGCATGCCCTTTGTTCAGAGCCAGGGCTGCAGTGATGCACCGTGGATGAGCACTGCCAGAAACACTTTATATTCATGACCTGTCTGATTATTGAAATAATGTTTTGGTCACTGCTGTCTCAGAAATCTTTTACTGTTGCAAATTTTTTTGGGATCCCCACATTCAGTTACGTGACCGTTGATGGGGAGTATCAGAATAAACCTTGAACAAAGTCATACCCTCACCAAGGAACGTTGCATTCTCCTAAGGCTTCCTGACATCCCCCAGCCCATGCTGAAACTCCAGCCCTTCCCCCATCACTGTCGTTGCCTAACTCAATGACTCAGTATCACTCACATCCTGATAGTCTAAAGATAAAATGGCCGTGTCTGGACAAACAGTTACAGGGATTGAAGACTACAGACCCGTGGCTAGCCCCCTGAAGCTGTATTTAACTTGCTGTTCCCTAACCCCCGCCCGTGTATATTCCCAAGTATTCCCTTTCCTCTAGGCAGACTCCTTCACTTCCCGCAGGAGAGAGGGTGCCCCTTGATGTGTGTGTGTTAGTGAACACAGTCTCTTCTAGGGAGCTTAGACTCTGGTCCTTTTCCTGCCTTCTGTCTCTGTGCTGTCTCAGAAATCTAATGTCCGGTGCCAAGACCTGGGACACAGAGCACTGAGCACCCCTACCCCTTCCCCTTGCCACACACACACACACACACACACACACACACACACACACACACACACAGGCAGACTTCCCTTGCTCTCATCTGCTTGCTGCCCTGAGCCCTGAGTAGGCCTGGCAGGGCTATCTGTCTGTCTCAGGAAGCCATTTCTTTCACTCTTCATTTTCATCCTTTTCTCCTCTCCCCTAGTTTCGTTCTGACAGAGTCTGACCTCTAAGTGGGAGACCACTCTCCATTAGATCAGACCCCATATCCAACACAGCCAAAATATCTAGAGAAGGTAACTCATGAGACCTAACTCTGGAGTGCCCTGGTTAGATTTTGGGGGCTCTGGGAACCGCCCTCTGTCTTGTCTTGAGATTTGCTCCATTGAAAGTTCCAGGAACTTTTCACCAGTGACAGGTATTGTGGCTCCTGGAAACATAAGAATCTGGGGATACCTCTCCTACTTTCCAGGCCTGTTTGCAGGCTAATCTAAAAGAACTGCATTTGGGAGAGACCTCAGATGGGTCACACTTGGGTGGCTCTTGCTTCAAATCTGCCCGTCATATACATGAGACAATCACCATCACTGGTCTGAATTAGAAACTTTGGATTTTAATTACCTAAACTGATCCCTATAACTTCATAAAATGGAGTGGGGAATGGTACGAGGCCCCTCTCCCCATATAATTCCCAACTCATTTTAACCCTTCTCATCCTTGCCACTCAGCTCATGCTTGCAGTGGTACAGAGAGCCAAATCTGAATTAATTTCCACCGCCTCTCACAAAGGACTCCTCCATGCCGTAGGACGTGAGCTACAAAGATAATGTCCCACATGACAGCCTGTGAAGGAAGCTGAATAATGGCTACAGGAGCTGTGGAGTGGGAGCTACAAACTGTCCAGCATCCCCTCCCACTTCTTTATACCTGCTGAGACCTCCTGTATCCTGGTAGCCTTGCCAGGTGATGAGTCCATAACTCCACCTCAGAATCACCACAGATAGAGGGCGAATTTTTCTATGCAAGGCCAGTTTTCTCTGTGCCGGAGTCTCTTGGCTTTGTGGCTCAGAGAGAAAATGGAGGTAGAAACTACACAGGGCACTAATGCCTGTTTTGCCTGAGATAAGATAGTCTTTCTGTTCTTGGGACTTCTTTACCTTATAACTCTGGCCTGTCTTTGTCTTTGCCACAGGAAGCCTGGATACTCTTGCTTTTATTAATACTTTTCAGTTATAAAGAAATGGAACAAACTAGAAAGAAAGACTGCCTGATACCAACAAATGTCTGAGTTGTCTTAAATGTTTTATTTGTATAATTTTCTTTTGATGGACTCTAGGTTATAGGCACTTAAATTTTTCTGCAACTCAATGTCTTTTTAAAAGAAAAAATACTTGTTAGTCTTTTCAGGTTGTCTGCCTCCATCTGCAGACACACACACAAACTGGTTCTGGATGTTTACATCACTGGGTTCAGTCTCACAGAGACTCAAATGTACTTTGGGTGTGGATAATACTGGGAAATTGTCACACAGTCGTTTTATTTCACTGAAAAGCTGGCTCTGCAGTTGTGAGTTGGCCTGCTAACTTAAGACCAAAGCATTATTATCTCAAATTTTGCTCCAAAGCCTCTATCCCAGATCAAGCTGGCCCTCTGACTCTGTAACAGGGAGAAGGAGAAAACAGAACAGCCCAGGGAAAAAGGCATCATGGGCTTGAGAACAACCAAAATGTAAAGCATTTCCAATAGAGGCTTCTATTGTCTATCTTGTAGTAGAAAGGTGTTTAGAATAAAACTAGTTACAGGAAGCGCACACTTGGAAAGGATAAAAGGAGACCTCTGTATAAAATCTCTCAGTAAGAACTCCAAATGTATTTTATAGTGGTACTTGCTCCACCCATGACCTTGGGCCATAGGGCCTGAAGGAGGTGGTGCTACCTGCCTTTGTACATGACCTCTTATAAGGGAAGGGTCAGCAGAGAGGTGGCTCAGCAGTTAAGAGCACTGACTGATTCAATTCCCAGGTCATCTGGAGTTCGATTATGCCAGGATAGTAAATAAATAAATAGATAGATAGATAAATAAATAAATAAATAAATAAATAAATAAATAAATAGACCATGTGACCCCTCTCCCTTCCCTTCTAAGAAGTCACTTACAAAGGTAGGAAGCACCTAGCCCAAGGTCATGGGCAGAACAAATACCACTACAGTGTCTGCTTAAAATAATTACATCTGAACATGTTAAATGTTAATATTCCTTAAAAAAAGGAGGAGCTAGGCAAGGTCATTGGACCTTCATCCAAGTAGCTAGTCATTCTTCCCAGATGATTATATGCAGTTAGGCCCCAGTTGGATGAGACCTGTGGTGCTTTGAATAGGTGTGGCCCCTATAGACTCAAGTCTTTGAATGCTTTGTCGTAGGGAGTGTTACTATTAGGAGGTGTGGCCTTGTTGAAGTAGGTGTGGCCTTGTTGGAGGAGGAAGTGTGTCACTGTGGAGGAGGGCCTTGAGTTCTCATATATGCTCAAACCATGCCCCTTGGGACAGACTCCTTCTGCTACCTACAGATTAAGATGTAGAATTCTCAGCTCCTTCTCCAGCACCATGTTTGCCTACTCACCACCATGTCCTGCCATGGCGATAATGCACTAAACCTTTGTAAGCCACTCCCAATTAAATGTCTTCCTTTATAAGAGTTGCCGTGGTCATGGTGTCTCTTCACAGCAATATAAACCCTAACTAAAAAAGACCTCAAGGTTTTCTTGACAAATTATGGTATACAGGCTAAGAATGGGGAGGGAGTCCACCTATACAGTAACAGAGAAGCTGTAGTGTATACTGAGTTAAGGCCCTAGATACTGCCTAACACTTCCCCTTGGAAAATTTTCTTACAACAAATGATGAGTTTGTTACTGTTATGTTTCATGATGTTTAAGAAATGCAATCAAGAAGGAGTTACATATAAAAGTTAAAATGGTTAAGTGTAACTACAGATGTTTATCTCTCTCAATACTCTCCCCATGGCCCTTGTTTACAAAAATGTTTCCTCATTGAAGGTCATGGATATCTTTGAAGCTGTTGTAGAAACAAACTTTCTCTCTCAGGATCTGTAAGACCACACTGGGGGAGATGTCAAAAAGCTGTAAAAATTAAAAGCACAGAAGAGTTGTTTTAAAACTTGGAACAAAAAAGTTGATAGTTAAAAGTCAATGTACCAGTAATCTTAATTTGCTATAGCGTACCATGTGTATAACTTGAATACAACTCTTTTTTATTATTATTAAGAAAATTTTTCCATTCATTTTATACACCAATCAAAGATCCCCCTCTTCCTTCCTCCCGTGCCCCACCTCCCCTCTTAACCTACTCTCCATCCCCCTACAAGAAGGCAAGGCCTCCTATGGGGAGACAAGTCCAAGCCCTTCCCCCTGCCTCAAGGCTGCACGAGGTGTCCCATCATAGGTAGTGGGCTCCAAAAAGCCTGCTCAAACACCAGGAATGGATTCTGATCCTACTACTGGGGGGCCCCCAAGCAGCTCAAGCTACACAACTGTCTCACCATGCAGAGGGCATAGCCCAGTCCCATGCAGGCTCCACAGCCATTGATCCAACTTTCATGAGTTCCCAATAGTCTGGTTTGGTCTTCTCTGCAGGTTTCCCCATCATGATCTTGATGCACTTACTCATAACATCTCTCTTCTCTCTCTCTTTGACTGGACTCCTGGAGGTCTGCTTTGTGTTTGGCTGTGGATCTCTGCATCTGCTTCCATCAGTCACTGGAGAAAAGCTCTGTGATACAGTTAGGGTATTCACCGATCTGATCACTGGGCTAAGCCAGTTCAGTTCAGTCACCCTCTCTACTGTTTATAGTAGTCCAAGCTGGGATCATCCTTGGGGAATGATTTGTGGGAACTTCCCTAGCACCCAGTTTCTCTCTATCCTCATGACATCTCCCTCTATCATGGTATCTCTTTCATTGCTTTCCCACTCCATTCCTGTTCCAGCTCAACCATCCTGTTCTCTTATGTTCTCATCCCCTATCCCCTACCCTCCATTGCCCATCCCTCATCCCCAGTTTACTCATGGAGATCTCATCTATTTCCCCTTCCCAGGGCAATCCATGTGTCTTTGGGTCTTCCTCGTTAGCTAGCTTCTCTGGAGTTGTGGGTTGTAGTCTGGTTATCCTTTGCTTTACATTTAGTATCCACTTATGAGTGAGTACATACTATGTTTGTCCTTCTGAGTCTGGGTTACCTCACTCAGGATGATATTTTCTAGTTCCATCCATTTGCCTGCAAATTTCTTGATGCCATAGTTTTTCTCTGCTGAGTAGTACTCCATTGTGTATATGTAACACATTTTTTTAGTCCATTCTTTAGTTGAGGGTCATCTAGGTTGTTTCCATGCCTTATCCCAATACTCATCCCTCTGCAACCCCAGTAGCTTTTTGAGACATGAATCTGCCAGCCT
The DNA here is from genome assembly GCA_902168325.1 of Peromyscus nudipes. NCBI lineage: Eukaryota > Metazoa > Chordata > Mammalia > Rodentia > Cricetidae > Peromyscus > Peromyscus nudipes. Next base: position 22,149 of record CABHPH010160743.1, on the reverse strand, counting down.
TCATTGGACCAAGAGATGAGTGACTCTTCTCTGATCCAGGAGTCCTGCCTCTAGGACCTAGGCCCTGGGACACAACTAGTTCCTGGGAACCCCCACTCATCTCTACCCAAGTTGCAGGCCAGCAGGGAAGACTCTTGCAGGCAGGCTCCCCCACCAAAACCCCCATTGGACCCAGCAATCTACAAGACCCAGGCCCTACCCCAATATCCATCACCCTACGACACCAGTGGCTTCCTGATATACAGAATCCACCAGCTCTGACTGGACTTAAATAGAAAGAAACAGTTGGTATGTTTGAAAAAAATGTTTAAACAGATATAAAATATAAGACTATATTTGATAAAAGGGTTCAAATATTTTGGATAAGGATGGATTTTTGTATGATGAAATGAAATTTTGTCGTAAGAATGAAAAAAAATAGATGAGGATAAAGCTTAAAGCTAGTCTCAGGAGATCTGAATAAGTTATACAAGGGTTATGAAGGATGGGACTTAAGGATGATATGTATCTGATGATTAAGGTTAATAAATTCCTAAGGTTATAATGGTCTAATCATGCTAACAAAACTGACTTAAAGGTTTATGTCTAATAACTTATTCTCTGCTAACTTTGTTAAGCTTTAACTATTTGGAGAAACTGAGTTGCGTAAAACCATATTTCATAAAAATATGCTATAAAAGGATCAGGAAAATGAGGTTTCCCATCTCTCCATGAACTGCATTTATAGTTTAAAGTTTATTTTTGATACTAAAAGAGTTTCTATTCAAAAATTATAGTTTTTAATGCTCAAAAATCTTAACATAGGTAAAGTTATAAAATTCTAATCTTATGAGAGTTACTAATTTATAGTAAACTCTTAAAACAAAGATAATTAAGACATAAAATTTAATGGTTGGTCTCTTTATAAATGATCAAATTCTTTAATGTGCTCAGAACTGTGTTTGTAGTAATCCTAAGTACAAATGCAATTCATTTATAGAGAGAAGGAGGGACCAGTTTATATCTCCCATTATAGAATCTTTTGTCTATGTTGTCAAAACTAAGTCTAAAGCAAGTAACTCCAAACAAGTTTAAAGTAAATGTGAAGTTAGTTCAATGTAAAATAATATTCAAAATCATGTGTATTAATCATGTGGTTATGAAAAGTAAATGTTTGAGTGAAATAGGTTAAATTACAATCTACTTACATGGCAAGACACACACAGGCTCGAATGTACCATTTTCTTTGATTAGGGCTCCTGAGTAAGTTGCATGCTAGCCTCCTTACAGGATAAGGATGCATGTGGAAATAAGACCTGTTAGAAGTCTGCTGGTCCTGTCTCCAGCTGTGGAAGCCTGACCAGCTCTGGCATGTAGGCTAGACTGGGAAATCCTCCTCCTTATCTATAGGGAAGATGAATTACTCCTCATGTCTCACGTGACAGGGGGATGGATTCTCTTGCTTAGTTGAAGATCTTAGAGTCGGCACCCACATACTAAGCGGATAAACAACAGAGAAGAAAATAGCAATCACTGTGTTCTCAGTGTCTCCCTAACTGACATGTGGGTGAACAGCAGAACCTTGTACCTAAGCCTACCACCCACCTGGTATAGGACCTGCATGCTAGTTCACTTGGTCATGCTTTATCCTAGCTTTCATTCTTCCTTTTAAAAGCTAGTTCCAAGGCCCATACCTCAACCACCCATGTTCCCTGATTAAAGAAGGCTGCCAGATACTCTATCATCAAACTCACAGCTTAAAACTTTGCTGGACAATCCTATAAAAATTAACTCAATAGGGTTCTATTTCTCTTTTAAATTGTCAATCAGATGCCGAGTATAGCTGACTTCCTTTACAAAGCTCCCAGGTGTTTGTTCCTTATGCATGAATCTGATGCAACAAACAGCTAATTACAGTTACCTCAGCCTTCTACATAACTGATACACGGTTCAGCCAGTTGTACAACTGTATTTTACCTTACTAAACAAAAATTTTGTAAATCATGATGTTAAACTCTTAATGTTTCTGACAAGGTTGTAATTGAGAAGATCCAAAAGATGACTCTGAACTTATGCTGGCCAATAAAAAAAAATGTCTCAAGCTTTTCCACAAAACTAATGGCCTTCCATTCTGTTTTCAAAAACAGTGACACAAATTGTTAGTCTTGCAAATATTTGTGGCAATGTGTGCCAGAGATTCAATGGATGGTTTTTCTCGCTTGATTTCTTTCTGCAAGAAGGACAAAACTACCTCAACTATTTTCTTAATTATACCTTCAGCATATAACAGTACTCCTGGTCTCACTTTTTATGTTACAGATACCACCTCCGTTGCATAGCATGAGTACATGCTATCACCGAATGCCTGTCTTCCGATCTGGACCATCTGTTAAGTTTTATTGTGGCCCTTTGGATGGATCTTCCTCTGAGGCACTCTAACTGCTGCCCTTTCTACATTGCCCCTTTTGTCAGCTCAGAGCACTTAAGAGAGATCAATGTCCTCAAACCCCTGAAAGAGTTTGGGTGACCTCGGAGAAGGGGGACTAATGGGCTGTGGGTCACCTAAGTCATCTCTCTTCTTGGCATTCTGGGCATGTTTTCAGGAGCTGGAACAGCTGGGCTGAGGCCTTCTTTGCATCAATTAACTTCTCTTGCTCACCAGTTCTCAGAAAACCTTAAAGAAATTTCAAATCAGCTTAACATCGTTCAGAACCAACTCAATATTTTTGGCTGCTGCAGTATTCCAAGACTAAATCTGACCACTGCTAAGGATGGATATTGTCCTGTCATTCATGAGCAATGCTGCTTCTGCACCAACCAATCCTAACTGGTTTGATATGGGGCCCCAAAGCACGGGGACCAGATGCAAAATTCAAGTACAAGCCTCCCCTTATATATGGACTTTTGGTTCAATCTCAATCTGCCTCCTCCCTGTGATCATTTCTTTCCTCCTTATAATTCCCATACTTACATTTCTAACCAGTCTTTTAAATGTTTTACTTACTGAACCCTTCTCCTTTACAATAACAGAACATCCCCCCTATATTCAAACAAAATGTTCCACATAAGCTCTCTCAATAGCTCTCACATCAGCTCCATTTTTTTTCTTGATATATTTGCAAAAAGACCTTTTAAATGCTACGGAGAAACCCTGGCTGCAAGGGACCATCATTCCTTTTACTCTTGGCCAGATACAATTCATTACATGAGTCCTCTACTGTCTCCTGTTCCTCTTCTTTCAATGCTCTATAGCTCCCAGTTGTTTCTTCTAGCTTAGTGTGGGGCAGCACTCCTGATAGTGGAACTAGTCACTGTCGCCCTGAATCAGCTCCAAACCCACTCCTTCTCCCTGGCTCCTGCCACCTCTGTTTCAGATGATGTTTCATATGGAAATAGACACAAATGACTCATGACTCCATCATCATCATCATCATGCTGTTCAGGGACTCCACCACCTGGCACTAATCTCTGTACCTCATTCCTTAGTTTGGACATTTGGACCTATGAGAGGGCCCCCAGAGAACCTGTAGAAGATCCTCACTGTGGGAGAGCCTATTAGTCCTATTTAAAATGCTGCTTCACTGAGTTCCTTCAGCAGAGGATACAAACCTTCACCATCCAGAAGGTCACAGACTTCTTCATGGCAAGAGGATACCAACCATAACCTGCCAACAAGACCACACCTACAGATCTCTTCCAGTCCTAGGAGTGGAACAAGACCTCCACCCACATTCAGCAGGGAGAAGACCCTCCCACAACTCCTGCCCTGCTCCCAGAACTGCTATCCTCTCTGACCCTTTCCTTAGGCTTATTCCTAGCTAGTTCTTATAGCTTAAATTAACCCACAGTTTTTAATCTACGCTCTTCTATGAGGCTCATTACTATCTCCATACCACCCATCCTGCTCTCCTCTGTGGCTGGCTGACGACTGCCTTTCTTCCCAGAGTTCTCTCTCTGCCTGGAAATCCCGCCTGCACTCTCCTGCCTAGCTATTGACCAGTCAGCTTGTTATTACACCAGTCACAGCAATACATCTTCACACAGTGTACAAATATCCCACAACCTCTGTCCCAGGAACTCTCTATTCCCCTAAGTCTTGCTGAAATCCCTGGCCTCTGTGTCGAAACTGGAAGCTCCTTTATTCTCACTGTCATTGACTAACTCGGTCACCAAGCATCACCTACATCCTGATAGCCAGGGCAAGGCAGTTTTTAAAGATGAAATGGCCTTGTCTGGACAAATACCTCCAGGAAATCAAGATTACAGACGTGCGAGTAGACCCCTGAAGCTGTATCTAACTCCCCATTTCCGCACCCCCTATATGAACCCCAAATGTTCTCTTCCCTCTTGGCAGACCCCTCCAGTTGCTGTGGGAGGCTTCCTCTTGCTCTGTGTGATAATACAGAGTCTCTTTTGGTGAGGTTAGACGCTGGTCTTTTCTTGCCTTCTGTCTCTTTAAGCTGCTTCAGAATCTAACAGAGAGTGGTCAGGAAGGAATTATAAAGCAACGAGTGTAAATGAGGAAAGGATGAGACACTGGGTGAGGTCTGCTGCAAGCTGCTAGGTCATGCTGGGTCACTCCTAGGTGGTGATGAAAGCATGACAAGGAATTGTCCACCAAGGAGATGGAGCACAGGACGTTTGTCCTTGGTTCCAGCCCCCACCTCATGGCACATCAGTTCTTGTAGGCATAATGAATGTCAGGCTGGAGGCTCATACTTTCAACTTTGCTCACACAAAAGTATAGGGCAAAGAAGAAGAGATGTGACAGAGCTGAGGTAAGGTGCTACTGGATGTCACCTGCTTCCACTACAAAGCCTCAAGTCAAAGGTAAGTTGGAAGACACACAAGACGTCTAGTATGTCTCAACAGGCCCCCTGCTTCCCATACTAACAAGTGCCATTCTGAAATTCTCACTGTAGTTTCTACTGTATGCTCTTAAGCCCCCAATTATGTAATGTATCTGACTGAAAACTAATGTCAACTGTTGCCTTATGGAACAGTAGAACAGGTCACCAGTTTTGCAAGAAATACTGAAGATAACAAGTGGATCCACTGCTTGAGAACTGTTCTGTTCCCTTTGTCACTCATCTTCCCTATTCCTTTCTCCATTGGTGAGTAGCAATGGCTACTCTGAATTGGCTTGCATGTAGTAGAATTTCACATAAGTGATGTCATACTTCATAAAGTAATTTCTTTCTTGTTTTTTTACCCTAGTTTTGTTCTTGTTTGGTTAGAACCCTTCATTGCAAGTTCAACCAATGCCTTTTGGATGAAACTGTTCACGTTTCTAAGATACAGGATTAAGAATATGATTGAGATTGGCCAATAAGAATACTATATTCCCTAAGCTATCACCAGCTACCTAAAGAAAAGATATGACTCATATCCTGGAAAAGCTAATCAATTCTAGGTCCTGATATATTACTCTGACCATGCTAGCTCCAGGTATATATCTAGGGTACATTCAGGGGTATAAAATATGCCACCATCCCTGATTTCAAGCTATACTACAGAACTATAGTAATAAAAACCACATGGTATTGACATAAAAATAGACGTGTGGCTCAATTGAATTGAGTCAAAGACCCAGACATAGATCTACACACATATGGACACCTTATTTTTGATAAAGAATTGAGAAATACACAATGTATAAAAGAAAGTATCTTCAACAAGTGGTGCTGGTGTAACTGGATGTCTGCATGTAGAAGAATGAAAATAGATTCATATTTATCACCCTGCACAAAACTCAAGTCCAAGTAGACCAAACACCTCAACATAAAAACAGACACACTGAATCTGTTAGAAGAAAAAGTATGGAATAGCCTTGAACACATCAGCATAGGCAGACAATTTCCTAAACAGAACAGAATACTGATAGCACAGGCATTAAGATTGACAATAAATGGAACTTCATAAATCTGAAAAGCTTCTGTAAGGCAAAGGACACCTTCAATAAGACAAAACAACAGCCTACAAAATGGGGAAAGATTTTCACCCACTCCACACCCAAAAGAGGGCTAATATCCAAAATATATAAAGAACTAAAGAAATTAGACATTAAAAACCCAAATAATCCAATTAAAAATGGGGTGTAGATCTAAACAGAGAATTCTCAACAGAAGAATCTCAAATGGCTGAGAAAGTTCAACATCCTTAGCCATCAGGGAAATGCAAATCAAGACTACTTTGAGATTCCATCTTATGTCAGCTCATGCTGGCGAGGATGTGGGGCAAAGGAAGCATTCCTCCATTGCTGGTGGAAGTGCAAACTGGTACAGCTACTATGGAAATCAGTATGATGGTTTCTGAGAAAATGGGAATCAATCTACCTCAATATCCAGCGATATCACTCTTGAGCATATACCCAATAGACACCCCATTTTACCTCAATGACACTTGTATGTTACTAATAGCTTTATTCATAAAAGACAGAAACTGGAAACAACCTAGATGTCCCTCAACAAAATAATTTATAAAGAAAAGGTGGCATATTTACACAATGGAGTATTATATTACTCAACTGTTAGAAAAATGACATCATGAAATTCGCAGGTAAATGGGATGGAATTAGAAAACATCATCCTAAGCCAGGCAACACAGACCCAGAAAGACAAACATGATATGTACTCAATTATAAGTGGATATTAGCTGTTAAATAAAGAATAATAACAGTACAATCCACAGACCAAGTTAGATAAAGTAGAGAGGTCTATGGGCAGAGGAGTATGCTTGGATGTTCCTGGGAAGAGGAAATAGATTAGATTTTGTAGATAGACTGGGGACAGGTGGAAATGGGAACAGAAGGGATCTGGTTGAGGAGGGAGGGTTGGAGGGAGAGAGTACAGGGAGAAATGACTGAAATAGATGGGCATTTAAGGGCAAAATGGAAACCAAGTGGAGACTTTCTGGAACCTATGAGGTTGACCCTAGAGAGGACTCCTAGTAATGAGGAATATGGAGCCTGAACCAGCCATGTAGTGGGTAGCCATTCCAGCTTTGATCTGGAAGTTCCAACCCCCACTGAGGCTTCGGTAACTGTCACGCCTACAAGGCGGGTTGAGAGAGGACCCTAAAGACCGGAGATCCGGATGGGGCAGCTCTCTTGGTTCCTGGACCCTGGATGCTGGAGGTAGACTGAGCAGAGTTTTCCCGAGAACACCGCCGGACTGCGCTACACTTTTCCCAGACCCTGTTACCTATCCCTTCACTTGTGAGTTACCCCACAAAATAAACCTCCCTTTTAACTACGTGGAGTTGCCTTAATAATTTCACCAATACAGCCATCTTCTGTAACCAGGCTAGCTCCTGGTGGTGGGATTGGGACACCAACCTAGTCACAAAATCTACCCACAACCTGTCCTGCCTGCAAGATGTGCTGGGGGCAATAGTGGCTCAGAGATTGTGGGAGTGGCCAGTCAATGACTGGTCTAACCTGAGAGCCACACCAGCCAGGAGAGGGAGCCCATGCTCAGTACTGCCTACATGGCCAGGATCCAGAAGTTCATGACTCAGAGACTTAGGACAGAACCAAAGACAACACACACACACACACACACACACACACACACACACACACACACACACACACAGTGATGAAATGATTCCTAATGATATTCTGCTACATTCATAGGACTGGTACCTAGACCAGTTGTCTTCAGAGAGGCTTTCTCTGGCAGCTGATGTGAGTAGATACACAGACCCACAGCCAAACATTAGGAGGTCTTCAGGAACCCCACAGAAGAGGGCTGAAGGATTGTAGGAGTCAGGGGTTTTGAGGACACCACAAGAACACAGCCCACAGAATCAACTAAGCAGGGCCTATAGGAGCTCACAGAGCCTGAAGTGAGAACCCTGAGCCTGCTTGGGTCTGCGCCTGGCCCTCTGCATACATGCTTCGGTTGGTAGCTTGGGGTTTTTGTTGGATTCATCACAGTGGGAGTAGGCGTGTCTCTGAATCATTTGCCTGCTTGTAGGACCCTTTCCTTCGTACTGGGTTGTCTAGTCCAGCCTTGATATGATGGTACATGCCTAGTCTTATTGCATCATGTTATATCATGTCTGGTTGATATCACTGGGAGACCTGTTTTTTTTTTCTGAAGGGAAATGAGTGAGCAATGGATAGAAGATTTGCAGGGTTGAGGGGCTGGAGAGGGAGGGCTGTGATCAGGATATACTGTATGAGAGAAGAATTTTTTAAAAGTATGAAAATAAAAATAAAATATATCTGTTCCTTCAATACATCTGATTCCTCAATAGGCAAGATGGAGTTGCTGACGCTCAGTGTACTTCTGGCAGACAGCCTACCTAAAAATGAGAACAGATTAGAAGTGGAGCCAAGATACAAAGGGAGAAAGATATCTGCGGCATTATTTGACACCTAGGTCCCATCGGACCTGAAGAAAAAACCTTTCAGTTACATGTGACAGTCCAATTTCTCTTATGATTAAACTAATTTGAATCCCATGTGGCCACTTGCAGATGAGTCTGGCGGGATGTGTCTTAGTCCCTCTTACCCTCTCACGCTTACACTGTCACCGCCCTCCGTGCATTTCGTCATCAGTAAGTACTTCAGTCTTGCCTGTTTGGAAGACCAGGTGCTTTTGTGGCTCCATTCCTACGGCATGTGCTCTGATTTCCTCACACAATCCTATCTTTCCCACCAGAAATCAAAAGTGTTTCTAGATAATGCAGTGGTATCAAAAGCACTTATTTCATGGTGCAGTAAGTGGTAGATATTCACATTGACCAAGGCAGATTTCTTCTGTCCTTATGAAAAGTCCATTGAAACAAAGAAAATGCCCAGATGTTTCTGATGGATTAAGCTTTCCATCGCAGACTTGGTTTCACCTTGGAATTTATTCATGAGCACATTCAGAGAATTTAAGATCAAACGAAGAAGTGAAAGGAAGAAAGAGGGGACAAATCCTCCATCTCTTCAAATTATTTTATCAAGGAAGTCAGATGTCAAATATGGAAGCAGGTTCCCATCCCAACCTCTGCCCACCCATGGCCCCTGCCCACCCCTTAGCCTCTGCCCACCCCTGGCCTCTGCCCACCCCAGCCTTTGTCCACCCCAGCCTTTGTCCACCCCAGCTTCTGCTCACAACTGGCCCCTGCCCACACCAGCCTCTCCCCATCCCTGGCTCTGCCCACCTCAGCCTCTGCCCATCCCTGGCCTTTGCCTACTCCTGGGCCTACCTACCCCTGGCCCCTGCCCACCCATGGCCCTACCCACCCCTGGCCATGCCCACCCCTGGCTCCTGTCCACCCATAGCCCTACCCACTCCTGGCCATGCCACCCCTGGCTCCTGTCCACCCATATCCCTACCCACCCTTGGCCATGCCCACCCCTGGCTCCTGTCCACCCATGGCCCCACCCCCCCCTGGCCCCCGCCCCTCCCTGGCTTCTGGCCACCAATAGCCCCTGCTCACCCCAGCCCCTGCTCACCACAGGCCCTTGTCTACCCTAGCCTCTGCCTGCCCACCCCAGTCTCTGCCCACCCATTGCCCCTGCCTACCAATGGTCTCTGCCCACCCTAGTCCCTGCCCACCACAGCCTCTGCCCACCACTGGCCCCTGCCCACCCCTGGCCCCTGCCTACCCCTAGTCCCTGCCCACCCTGGTATCTGCCCACCCTGGCATCTGCCTACCCATGGCTTCTGCCCATCTCTGGCCTCTGCCTTGGCCTAAGCTACACTTTGTCTTTCTGTGAAACATGGTGAGAAATTACAAGGTTAAACCTTGGTCAGATTCTGTGGCCTAAAACACCACTCCTTTAAAAAGATTATTTTGATGTATTTTATTTATTTGTTTGGCAGTCATGTGGTCAATATCTTCGAACTGAATCAGCCTTCGATTCATAAGATTTTTCCAAACAAGTTTTAAGTATTCCTCCTTATACTCCCAGGCTGATCGAATTGGCTGTTGATGGTTTGGCCTATACCTTGGAACAGTTGATCCAGCTGTAGACATTTTCTCTAAGCTTCAATGATTCTCTCACGTCAGGTGCCTCCCAAATCCTGCACTATTTAAAATCCAGACACAGGCGCTCGCCATAAGCCTTCGGCTGAAAGACTAACATGGTATTTAAAAAGTAAAAGACTTTGGTCTCCTTTGTCCAACAAAGTTCAAATTTCCCCTACAGCAATAAACACCTTATCTGAGGAGTATGCGGTATGGGCTAAAGTCTTCAACCATGAAATTATATGACTCAGCCTTGACCTCTGCTTTTCTCCAGTGAATCTCACGCATCGCATACAAACAGCAGCTCTGGGCTGTTTCTCTGATCCAGACAGTGAACTGCGTAAATCTCCAGGCCTGTGGACGCCTGTATGAAGGCACTCCAGAGATGGGGACATCTTTATCTGTCCTCACTTACATGGAGCAAGAGTGAGCAGCCTCTGGGGCTTGTGCTGTGTGATATATGTATCTGGGTGGATTTCTGCTCCTGCCTCAGGCAGGACCGTCATCTCCTTCAGAATGCTGGAGCCAAGGTCCAGCACAAGAGGCAGCAGAGACAATGGGATGTTGTGTCAAGGCAGAATGTCACCTGCTCAGTCTTACTACCACCAAGGCTCTGACACAGACTTGTGCAATACCTTGGTACTAGCAGCCTGATCAGAACACAGTCATCAGAGTTCCATGGAGCTCATTATAGATGCAGAATGCAAAGCCCCACTCTAGACAGGCTGAACCAGCACAGCTTTCCTATGCCAGCAACCATGTGCTGCTGTGCTCACTAGGGCCTGAGATTTTATTGGGTGGTGAATCTCTGTTATACTTGTCCCTCGACTTCTGTTAACAGTATTCAGAATACCTTTAGGGAAATGGGTAAAGATTAAAGATGTCATTCAAAGGTAGACAGATGATTAATTGAGAGTAGAGACACTGAAGATCAAGACAACTGTTTGAACTGTTGTGTAGGATGCTGTCTTTACTTGTGGTCCCCAAAGGACATAAACCTGGGAATGTCAAGGGTGACCAGCACTCAGAAATTATAATCAGGAAATGGAGGGAGGAGACCCAAGTTTTCACTTAATCAAGCATTGCCTGAAACCCAGCCACATTTATCTCATTCTCAAGAAGAAATAAATTCCTTGGAGAATCACCACTTGTGATATTGCTGGATTACAATTCAGTAGTTGGGGTTTGAGTATTAGTCATGTATCTCAAAATCAGTCAAGGGTCCATGAGAGAGAGAGGTGAGAAGTGAGAAGAGGGACTGCTTTAATCTGATTCACAGATTGGAGCTGGCAGGTGTAAAATCTGTGGGATAAATGTGGGATAAAGACGTAATGTCTCATATCACAATCTCAAGTCCTAAGCCTGGGATCTGAAGGAGACATCTCTCTCAGTTTGGACATGACGTCCTTCTTAGACTTTGGACTTCAGACCCTCCAACTGATTGGATGGGGCTCACCCAAGGTAGGGAAAGTTATCTGCTCTGCTTAAAGTAAACAGATTGTAAATGCCAATCACTTATAAAGCATCTTCCTGCAAGCGCAGTTGACCAAAGAGCCTGCTGTCATACTGGCGTGACTAAGTAGACAAGTCACCACAACCAGGTTTTCTGAACCCTGCCCTAAGATGAGGGCGGGTGGGGTGAGAATCCTTAGAGACAGGGCTTCCACACAGTGGGACACACTGACTTTCCAGTTTTTTTTTTTTGAAAGCATCATCTTTATTCAAGAAATTCAGCAAAGCATTGAAACCCCATGTTTGGTTGCATGGAATCGAAAGAGCTAAGAGGTGGGAAAGACATTAAGGTCTCACCAGGGCCGATATGCCACTCATGGACTTGCCACTAGAATAATGCCTTTCCCTTAGTTATGGTTCACAGCATAGATCACTTGTGCCTAGGTGTATTTCCTTTTGATCAATATGATTCTTTTATAAGGTAATCAATTTATAAGAGTAATCACCGTACTCTACCATAAATACAACCCCACATTGCTAGCCTTAAATGCATAAATGTATACATAAACAAATGAAGCAAAGTGACATTGATAAAGTCCCACAAAACTGCCACCTGTGAAGTGTGTTCTTACAGATTTATCTCCCTTCCTAAAAAGAACAGGCCTGAAGTACAAAAGTCACGGGAGGACTCTCCTTGAAATTTTGAAATAATTGAAAGAAAATGGAACAGGAAAACTCTCATTACTGCTTGGGTTGCCACTGTTTAAGGACCCATCTGTGTGACAACCACCATGACTGACTGGGGCTATGCTGCTCCTCTGGGAAACACAAATGTAGCCATTGCCTGACATCCATCTACAACAACCGCGAGGCAGTGCCCACGATTTACCGGGACTCTTCATGTCACTAGAAACACATGACCCACCGATGCAGACTGCATCCTTGGCTACAGATATGAACTAGAAATGTCTGTTCTTTGCTGAGCTGACCAACCATCCGTATCTGCCTCCAAGCTTATTTGAAAAGCCTCTTGGTACACACAGGCTATGACACTATACCTACTCACATTCTCCAGGCCAGCTTCCCAGAAGGAGAAACATGGACTTTTGAGGATGCTAGGAAACTCCATGGCTGTGCCTTCAGTTGCTGACCTCATGTCCTCTGTGCATAATAACCATGTCAGTCAAACTCTAAACCTGACCTAAGACCCAAAGCATTGCAGTGGAAGATGCTTTGGGACAATGAACTACCTCTGTAGGACAGATACACTCATAGGTGACACTCAGTCCAAACCTCCTCCTGTGTGGTACAGCTTTATTAGCATCACTCACTCACTCACACACACACACACACACACACACACACACACACACACACACTTTACCTTGTGCACACTTGAATGAGTTTTCACATTTTGCTCCTGCTCCCCAGGACACTGTGGTTCTTTTGGAGACTTTCTTTTTAGTTAAATCCCATTTCAGATAGCACTACCTTGGAGAGAACTGCTTTGAATAACTGAATGGAAGAACTTTTGATTCTCCGGACAGTTCCGGCTCTGGCATCCTTATCTGTTTCCTTCACAACACACCATTCTCCCAAATGGTCTGTTCATTCACTTGGTTTTATAAGCATATGAGCCACTAACTCATGCTGGGAGGCCATGATATATTTAATAATAACTTGTTAAATCAAGGGATAAAAGCCAAATATGGATATTTGCAAATTTTAAAAACAAACTCCCCTCTTATTTATGCACCTGTATATGCATTACTGCAAAGTACAGTAGTCTCCTCTTACCTAAAATTTTGGTTCCTACTACTACTTCAATTGTCTGAGATAAGTCAAAGTCTGGAAATATTAAATGGAAAAATAATAGAAATATTTTGCTATTGGAAGGATGAGGTAATTGTATACTGTTCTGAGTGGTGTGGTGAAATCTTGCCCCCTCCTGCTCCATTCTATGCAGGCTGTGAGTCCTCGATTTGTCCAGTGCATTCACACTCTTTACACTACCCCTACTTAGTCATTCAGTAGACATCTCCATTTTCAGATTGACTTGCATAATGGTGTACTTATGTTCGACTAACCCTGATTGTACTTACTAATGGTCCCAGAGCTCAAGAGTTGAGTATGCCAAAGGGGAGCCATAAAGCACTTTCTTTAAATAAAAAAGGCAAATACCTCTGATTTAATGTGTGTGTGTGTGTGTGTGTGTGTGTGTGTGTGAGAGAGAGAGAGAGAGAGAGAGAGAGAGAGAGAGAGAGAGAGAGAGCGAGCTGCTTGCTGAAGTTACTAAGGTCCATGCTAAGCTGTTGGGACCCCTTTATTATGCTTAGTTAATGGGTTAACTTTTGTCTTCAGCATGGGTGCACAAGAGACAGCAGTGTGCACAGAGTTTGGTATTCTTAAGTTTCAAGCAGCCGCACTCTGTGTTGGGACAGGTCCTCAAGACTAAGAGAGAGTCATGTGTCACTTTAGCCTGTCAGGTTTTCCTACAGTGACGACCTCTGGCCTCTGGCCTCAGCTGATCAGTGTGACTTTTCCAGTGTCTTCTGATCATCCCCTTAGGGATCAGATGTGCACAACTGTCTTCACTGGCGGTGTTCCACTCTATTCATTAATGTTGTCACCTGCCACAGCACGTTTCCTGGCAGCCACATCACTCTCACTATACTTATAAGCTTAATATAAAAAGAAGAAAAAAAAGACTAAGTTTTTAAGAGGTATGTTCCTGCTAAGCCCCCTGTCCTTGGGCAGCTGCCTTTTAAACAGGAATCCAGGGCCTTGCATTCATCCTTGTTAAACTTCATCATAGTGCTGACAGGTATCCGTGTCATCGTTGTGTCTCTCAATCTGGAGCCTGATTTGCTCTGGAGCCGCCTGTGTACCAGATGATCGGCAGAGCTGCTTGGCTGCCAGTGAAGGTGACTGACAACTGAGCAAACCATCTCCTGTTTGTGCACTGACTTCAGTGTGGGTCTAACCAAGGCAAGGGGGAAAGGAAACCCCGTGGAAACAGCTTTAAAACGATGGCAATCACAATGTTACTTATGGCTGGGTAATAAATAATACGAAGACGTCGCTGCTTAACACAGTTTGTTTCCCATACTCTGTGACTAGATGGAGCTGCTCTCCTGGTGATGTTGCTGGGAGCACAGAGAACGTCAGGTTTGAGGATTGCTTGGCTCACACACAAGCACGTGATGCTGGATATCTTCTCAAGGTATAGCTCACCATGGAAAATGTTCTTCTACATGCTGAACTTTCTACACAGCTGCTTGGCTTCTTCACAGCAAGCAGACTGGGTGCCAAGGTCAGTGTTCAAAGAGATAAAGGTGAATGCTGATGCCCTCCAAAGATCAAGCTTGGAGGCTGCTCAGCTCCTTCCCACCACACGTCATTGACTAGAAACAATCAACACACATACATACACACACACACACACACACACACACACACCCTTGTGTTACACTGCGTCTTTTCTCATTCAAAAACATGATGTGTGTTTAAGAAAATGAAAATACTATGTACCCTGATTTGACTATTACACATTAAAAGACATATACTAAATTTTCCTACTGTGCATCATAAATATGTGTAATTAAAAAAGAAAACTTTGCCAACAAGTACTTATAAATAAAGCATAAAATGAAGGAAAAAACTTAAAAATTTTAAAGATGTGTCACCAACATCATTTACAGAATGGTACTAAATGTTCATCTCTTGCATGATTTTAGTGTCTTACATATTGTTTCATCTACTGGCCCCCATTATTAGGCATTTGGGTTGCTTTATTTATTTGTTTTTTTCACCCTTTGGTATTTCACTGCCAAAGGGCCGGTGGGATGGGAGTCATTAGGAGCCAGACTCAGCAGAAAGCCACCATATGGCTATAGCTTATATTCCTTTGAAATGTAGCTTTCGTTCATCTCAAGAAGAGCACCAGTCCCACCTCACTGTGGCCTAGCCTCAGCCTCAGGTTTTAAATGACAGTGTTTGGGTGCTGCTCTTCAGAAGTTGTCTCTTTTCGGGCCTGTGAAGCTGTCCCCCACACAGTCACATTAAACTTCGAGGCAAAGGCAGGTGCCTTGGAGCTCACGGTCATCACTGGACCAGGGCGACTCTGCAATCTCCTGTGCATGTTCTCAATTCTCTCTGCTCTGCACGCAGGAGAACGGGGATGGATCAAAGCCCATCGGTGTTTCCTGGACTTTTTCTCGGCAGCGCTAACTGCCCCTCGAGCTCTGGATTTTGCCTGCTGTGTAATTCTCTCCTCCTTCCCGTTAGAAATGGGCTCTTATAGCCTTGGTGCAGGGAGGAGGGGACTGGACCTGCCTCAGCTGAATCTGCCAGGCTGGGCTGACTCCCCAGGGGAGACTTTTCCTTGGAGGAGGTGGGAGTGGGGAGTGGATTGAGGGGGAGGGCTGGGGGGGGGGAGGAGGGAGGACAGGGGTATCCGTGGCTGATATGTAAAATTAAATTAATTATAAAATAAAAATATTTATTTAAAAAAATCACACACAAAAAAAAGAAATGGCCTCTGCCCAGCTGAGTAGCTCTTTCTTCCCATTCTTAGAAATATGAGGGATCAGAAGGGTTTTTTCTTTTTAATTTTGTTTTTGGTTTTTCATTTACAAATGTCTCCTGGCTGAGGGGAGGGCTGCTCAGTGGGTAAGGTACTTGTTGTGTGAAGAGTAGGGACTGGAGTTCAGATCCCAGAACCCATATAAAATGCCTTGGGGTAATAAACAGTCTGTGATTGCAGCCTCAGAAGGTGGAGACAGGAAGTCCTGGAAGCAGGCTGGATAGCAAGAATAGCTGTGTTTGTCAACTAAGGGTTTGCCTGAGAGACCCTGACCCAAAGAGTCATATTGAAGAGCAGTTGAAGCAGATCCTTGGCTTTAACTTCAGGTCTCTGTATGCACATGTATGTATAAGCATTCATGTGCACCCATAGCACACATTCATGCAACACACATGTAAACACACCACACAAGTAAACATAAAAGATAATAAAATTATAAAATGTCCTTGAGTCTTTTAGCTCAAGTCAATGTTACCTTGTTCTTAATTTAAGATTTTTTGAGAATTTCATGCATGAATATTGTATTTACATCATTTCCATCCCTTCTTCTCCCACCTATGACTCATTGCTTGTCTCTCTCTCAAATCCATCACTCCTTAAATTGTTATTGTTACATATACACATGTGTGTATATAATTATGTACATATGTACAATCTCCTGAGTGCATTTAGTGTTGCTTATATATTCATGTGTTCAGCACCAACTACATGGGATTAGATAACCTACCAAGGGGCACATCCCTGGAGAAAGCAGATTCTCCCTCTCTTATCAGCCCTCGATTGCCTGTAGCTCTTCATCTAAGAGTAGGACTTTGTGAAAACTCCCCTATCTACCTTGGCATGCAACTGGTGTTTTCATTAGTCAAGTCTTGTATAGGTGACCATGTAATTGAGCTTTTTGTGGATGCAGCTTCCTTGTCATGTATAGAGGATACCATGTGGCTGCAGATATTCTGGTCCTCTGGTCCTTACAATCTTTCTGCTCCCTCTTCTATGATATCCCCTGAATTTTCAGTTTAGAGATCACAACGCAGATATACCAATTGGGATTTGGCACCCCATGGCCATGAATTTTCTGCATTTTAAATATTCGTGGATTTCTGTAATAGTCTCCATTTGCTGCAAAAATAAGCTTTGATTAGGGGTGAGAGCTACAGTTATCTGTGGGTATAAGGATAAGCATTAAGAATACATTTAGAAATTATTTTGTTTTAGGAAAGTGGTAGTTATGAGTTCTCCTCTAATGCCTGTGATCTCTCTCCTGGGTAAATGGCTAGACTTAGTACCAGGAATAATTCTCTACTATTGAGAGGGCCGCAAGTCTGGTCTAGATGGCTTTTGGTTATGCTCAAGATAAAAATACCACTATTGCATTACTGGGGATATCTTACCAGGATTTTTTTTTTTTGGTACATAGACTTTATAGTTGGATACGACTATTGATTGATTTTTCTCCCTTTGCAGCTTGCATAGTCCCTTCCAACATCAGGAGATCTGGCTTTCACAGTGAGGAGCTTCCAGGTGAGTTCCAGACTGACTCTTTCAATCTCTAAAAGAAAGTGATGTCTCCTTTGGGTTGAGGTTGAGATTCTAGGCCTCACCACTCTTAATGATTTTCTAGGTGCTTTTGTTTAGATGCTGGGGTCTGGAAGGTACTTTTTTTGGTTTATCTGAGTCCTTAATATAGAATACTGTATTCATAATTTTTCCTTGATCTTAAACAGGGGTCCATATTTTAGCGGCATTCCATGATATTTGATCATTTCCTTTCAGGGTTTTACTTACTTCAAGACTCTTCTTTACCTGAAGGAGAGAGTGGAAATGAAACACACTTCCTAAACCTCACGTTCCTGTTTGACAGTATTTTATATAAATTCTGCTTGAACATTGCACACTTGCTTCTTTCTGCTTTCTTTCACTCCATATTTTAATATAGTAAAAAGGCCGATTAATAAATTCAGTATTCTCCTGGAAATATTAGCAATTGAAGATTTCCACTCCAGTTTTCCACTTCTCACCTTAGGCAAACTGAAACCAAGTGTTGGTCCATCATGTGGCACAGGTTTCTCTGTTCAAACCTCCAACGGTCATTTCCTTATTGCCCTTCACACTTTGTAACAGTTTCATTGATGGCATTCATCCTCTGCTTGCTGGACACAACGTGAAACCAGTATCACATTGAATCTCCTCTGAGTGATTGGGCTTCCTCACAGCATGGAGGTTCATTTCTAAAAATGCAGTGCTCTAAGAGGTGAAGATGGTAGCGGAAGGTCTTTTAAGATTGAATTATCTGGTTTTCTTCTACTGTGATCTAGTGAACAGAACACATGACAGGGGGAGCCCAGGTTTAAAGCAAGAAAGCACAGACCAGTCCTTCAGAAACAAGTGTCACGTTCATGGTGCCATAGAGCATATGGAATGAAAACAGTGCTGTAGTCATCTTCAGCGACATAGCCAGACATAACCTGCATCATTTACGTTCACATTCTGAGTCCTCAGCTATGTTCTAAGAACACCTCTTTGAGATCCATTGATTTTTATCTTCATTTTTACAGATGAGAAAATAGAGACACAGATAAAATAATCAACACAGGTTGAGGGTCTCTCATCCAAAGTTCTGAAATCCAAATGGTCCATAATCCAAAATATTTGAGCACTGGCATAGTGCCAGGGGTAGAAAATTTACACCTGACTTCCAGATGGATTTCAGTTAAAATGCAGGTGTAATAAAAAGTCTCATTCAGTATTTTCTTCATGCCATGTGTATGAGGCATCTATGAAACAAAAATTTATTTTATGCTTTGACTTGGCACCTATCTACTAGATATCATATGCTAAAACTGCAAATATTTCAAAGACTGAAAAATTCAAAATCAATACTTCTAGTCCCAAGAACTTAGGTGTACTCAGTCTGTGTCCTCAAGGTTATAATCTTAAATGTCACACAACTGAAAGTCAACCTCAGGCCAGTTGGCTTCTGAACCTGATTGCTCAATGTCTGTTTGGACAAAACAGCATATGATCTCTAAGTGGTTAGCGCTCTCTCAGGGTGAGTAAACCATCTTACAGAGAATGTATCTCCTGCCATACTGCATCAATTCATCCCAGACCACTTACTGAAAGACCGCTAAATACCTGGCACCGTTTTGAATGTTGGAAATGCGATGATGAATAAGTCAGAAATTCTTCCAGCGTTCAAATAGCCTATAATACAGATTAGGAAAATAGCTATTATGAATTTGAAATAATTACTGTTATAGTTTCCCAATGTATCCAAAGAAGCAGTAAAGAGCACTGTGGGGGAGTTTTAAATACTCGGTGATTCATGATTTGGCACAGGGTCCAAGAAATTTAAACATCTAACATTTAAAATCATATTTCCAAGATTGATCAAATGCCATGCCCTTTCTGCTCAGCAGCTTTTCCCTCTCCGAACCTCCAGGTGTCACCAATCTCAGAGAGTGCAGGTGCTGTCTGGACTGAGCATCCTTGATGGCTGACAGAAAGAACTGTGCCCATTCTGTGGGTCACTGGCTCTTCACAGCAAAGGGGAGGTCCTGCTCGCATCCCTGCTTTTGTGTGAGTGAAATCCCCAGTTCTTCCCGATTTTCCTCAGTACACATTGCATGTGATTGTGCTATGAGGGAAATTGAAATAAACTCAGAAATCCACAGAATGTTCCTGGTGGAGGTGACACTTCAAAACACATGAAACTTTATGATTTTGTTGGCTATCCATGAAAAAAATGTCATACTGATTGCTGTCTGTGGTGCCACTTTGGGTACCTGTGGGCAACACATTGGGCATTACAGCCTGGCCCTGTAGTCAGAGGCCTATCTGAATCCTCTCCCTGAACATACTTGCAGTGTGGCAGTAAATAAATAACCCAAGCTCTTGGAATTTGGTTTTTGTCTTTGGTAGAAAAGTGGACAGAGAGTCACCCCAAAGATCACCTGGGATGTCACTAAGTGTGGGATAGCAGCTATGTGTTAGGTTAGCAGCAGTCTTTGAGGTCGGCATAGAAGAAGGCTGGCAGGGAGAGCAAGGGTTTCCTCACATTCTCTGTTGTGTACTGTGCAGAAATGGTGGCTCAGCAGACCTGAGTTGTCCAAATCTGCACATTCTAAAGATTCTGTGGGATGACCCATGCCCTCCTCCTGGGAGACAGTCTGTGACCTTTTGGAATATCTTCCTCAGTAGGCATGTCTTTGCATATCTGGAATATTTTGCCAGATCAGACAGTTCACAGTGACAATGTGACCTACAGTGAAAAATCCTTGTGTATGCTTGGGCCTAGGACCACACTAGAGTGATGTCCCACCATGCTTCGCATGATATCTAGAGACCCAGGAGCTAAGGTCAGCCATGTTGGTATCCCATGCCTATGAGTGACTTCCAGAAAGCCCCTCAATGCTAGGGCTCAGTTGAGCTTCCTTGGCTGGGTATGCTTCTCATGGATCACTACCTGGAGAATTAAGTGCTCTCTGTGTGACTCCACTGAAACACACCATACAGACCGGCAGTGTGATTTCCTGCACTCCGATCTAGGCGAACTGGAATGTCTGTCCTTTCAACTTACCAAGTCATGACTCTGAGCAAACAGGATTTTCTTAGTTCTGTGAGCCCTAGTACTCCGAGGGTGGTTTTTGGGGTTTCCTGGTAGACACGAGGAACTTTCCTTTGTGCTATCTGACCTAGCCTGATCTTCAAGAACACTGTGACAAAGCAGATATCTTCAGAAGCTAGATTCCAAGGAGCAGATGCAAAGTGTTCCGCCACAGTTTGAGTGGGAACTACTGGATCTCAGAGAAACAAGTATTGTTTGTGCCAGTGATTTCTGAAAGAACCGAATAGAGACACACGACCCACGTCCAGGCACTAATGGCACCAGCCTTATAGACGCACCATGCCTTCTTTTTGTGTCAGAAAGAAGCACTCGGTATGAGAGAGAGGCAGAGAGACACACACACAATACCAGAAGCACGCCAGCATCCTCGCCTCTCCACCACCCACTGCTGAGTTATCTATAAGCTCCTCTGGGCACTAGCGAGAGTGCTCAGAGGGAAGCAAGTGCCCCTCACAGACCAGAGCAGCAAAGAGGCTGAGTCTCCAATCTGATTTGAGGCTTCTGATTTCTTCCATATTTTATATTAAAAAATTTTTTGAAGAAGAAAGCTTATCTGTGTGCACGGATATGGGAAGGTTTCCAATACAGGCTGCTGTGGGGAGATTAAAAATAAGATGTAGGAAGATGATCAGTGGATGGTTATTTGTGTAAAGCAAAGCAAACACACACCTATATACACACGATACAATCTCTTTTTATATAAGATATTCACGTATGTTTCTTATGCTTCTTGTTCTCTCTCTTTCATTATGAATATATATTTCATCATATGTATCTATCTGTCTCTGTTTCTCTCTCTCTCTCTCTCACGTGCACACACACACACACACACACACACACACATCTACGTCTTGAAGGAAATGTTTGCTAGGAATAAGTATTGCAAGGTAACTCCTTCAGAGAACACATGGGCTCTTTTTTTAATGGAATTATTTCATTCATTTATTTAGTTTATATACCGACCACAGTTTCCCCTCCTTTCTCTCTCTCTCTGTTCCTTCTCCCTGTCTCCCATGTCTCAGTTCAGAGAGGGTCAGGCCTCCCATGGGTAACAACAAAGAATGGCACATCAAGTTGAGGCAGGACCAAACTCTTCCCCCTGCATCAAAGCTAGATGAGGCAACCCAGCATGGGGAATAGGTTCCCAAAAGCCAGCTCAAGTTCTAGGGACAGGTCCTGATCCCATTTCTAGGAGCCCCACAAACAGACCAAGCTACACAACTGTCACACACACAGGGAGATTTGGTCAAGCTAAGACTCCTAGCAATAGTGGAGAGGGTCTAAATTGGCCATCACCTGTAATCAGATTGGTGACTAATTGTCAACAGAGCGCCTTCATCTGGTAACTGATGAAAGTCGATGCAGAGATCCACAACCAAGCACATGGACTCTTAAAGTCAATAGAAAGTCTTTATTCGATTGTTCTCAGGCTACACAGGGAACTTGCCCAAACTGTGTAGCCCCGAGTCTCACTGTTCTTTACTTCTTACCTATGAAAACCACATTCTGGTTGACACATATCCATTAGCAAGAACAG
>CABHPH010160742.1:10960-46684 GCA_902168325.1 Peromyscus nudipes | reverse complement strand
TGTGTGTGTGTGTGTGTGTGTGTGTGGTGTTTAACTTGACACAAATCTGGAGTTATCTGGGAAGAGGAACTTCAGCTGAGAAGATTCCACCATCAGACTTCGTTGTAGGCAAGTCTGTGGGGTTATTTTCTTGATTAATGATGGCTGTGAGAAGGCCTGGCCCATGGTGGGTGGTGCCACCCTTGGGCAAGTGGTCCTGGGTTGTATAAGAAGCAGCCTGATCAAGCCACGGAGAGAAAGCCAGTAAGCAGCCCACCTCCATGCTCACTACTTTCGTTCCTGCCTCCCAGATTTCATGCCTTGAATTCCTGTCCTGACTTTCCTCAGTGATGGTCTGTTATCTGAAAGTGGAATATGAAACAAACCCTTTCCTCCTTGTGGTGGTTTGAATGAGGGTAGCCCCCATCAGCTCATATATTTGAATGTTTGGTTCCCGGTTGGTGGGCTGTTCAGGAAGGATTAGGAGCTGTGGCCTTATTGGAGGAGGTGCGTCACTGTGGGGGTACTTTGAGTTTTCAAAAGCCCACACCAGTCCCTGTCTTGCCCTTTCTCTACCATGTGCAGACCAGATGTGAGGTCTCAGCTGCTGTGCCCGTGATGTCCTTGACTACCACCATGCTCCTCACCGTGATGATCGTGGACTCTCCCTCTGAAGTGGTAAGCAAGGTTCCAATTAAATGCTTTCTTGAATGAATTGCCTTGGTCACAGTGTCTCTTTTCAGCAGTAGTAACCCTAACTAAGACACTCCCCAAGTAGCCGTTGGTCAAGGTATTGAACACAACAAACGAAATCTAAGACACAAACCAAATCAATGAGCTAGAATTACCTAAAAGGCTTATTATACAATAGATTCCTGATAAAGGGGGTGATGCTGAACAATGTTAATTTCTAGAAAATTCTCATGGGTGCTATTGCTGCTCTCCAGAAAATCACAGTTGCAAAATTACTGTTCTTTGTTACACTGTGTCCCACGGTCCCTTGCTCCTTCAAGAAGTCAAGTGCATCAGAACGTCTGCCTCAGGCTCTATTTCTGGGGACTTTAACCTATGCAATCAAAGGGAGCTGATAGAGGGATGCCCTCAAGGACAATTAAGGTCACTGAAGAAAACTATAGAAAACTCGCCACTGAAACAGACCCCTTGAGAATGGGCGGATGAGTGAAGATCGGGGTCAACGTGGTGCAGGTAGGTAGACTCACAGATTGAAAGCCCTGGTCCGAGATGGGCTTGAGGGAAAGAAAGAACAAAGCACCAGTCGTGATTTTGGTGCTGTTTCTATAGTTGAAAGCAGATTCCATTTTTTCAGTCTTCCTTAAAGAGAAAAGTGGGCCAATAACAAATAACAAACTTGGATCAATAAAATGTAATTATAAGTTGCCGTATGGAAATAGCCAGAGGGTGGGAATAATGCATGTATTTATCTGCTGATGGCTGGATAACCACAAAGTGGTACACATATACTGAAGAATATTATCCATCCATGAAAAGGTATGAAGTTCAGTACATGCTATAGTATGAACAGACCTTGATGACATCATTATGCCAACACAAAAGAGTCTGCTTATTTGAGTCTCCTAAAGCAGGCAAGTATTTAGAGGCAGGCAGTGGATTGAGGTCACAAGGGGCTGAAAAGCAAGGGTAACAGAAAGCTTTTCTCCACCACTACAAATCTTTTGCTACAATTACAGAAAAATGGTTCAATAAAAGCAGTAAAGATTGTACAGTATTGTGAATGTGATTGATGCCCTTGAATCATATACTTTAAATGATTGAAAGTCAAATTTGGGAATGGAGAGATGGCTCAGAGGCTAAAAGCACTGGCTGCTCTTGCAGAGGACCTTGGTTGAGTTCCCATCACCTACATAGTAGTAGCTTATGACCTTTTGTAACTCCAGCTCTAGGGGATCCAGTGCCCTCTTCTGGACTCCATGGGCACTCCGTGACATGCAAACATATATGCAGGCAAACACACATATACATAAAATAAAAATAAGTAAAACCTTTTTAAGTGTCAAATTTTGTGTTACATATTTTTATCACAATAAAAAGGTGGGGAAATGTTGTATTATGGGTTTTCTGTAAAAATAAAATATCCTTGGAAGCATTTGACTTTTGGCCATGTGACAAGGCTTGGCTTTGCCATGTCTTCTTGCCTGAAGCCAGGACTCAGTGACTTCTTAGCACCTTGTGTAGTCACAAGCTCATGTTTAGGATATTTGAAAAGAAGAGATTCTGAATCCCCTCCTCATATTATTAGCCATCATCATAGGCCAGGACTATTTGTCTTCAAAATTCCTATTATATGGCAAAACCCAGACCATTAGCTGATTGAACTGATTTTTCAAGTTTATAATGAAGATAATCACCAATTTATACAGACATGGAGAAGTGAAATTAGAGGGGTAATTTAGTGGTCAAGAAACTCTTAGTCCCAGTCCACAGAAAGCCAGCTCAAAGGGGATAAATGAACAAATAAATTCAGTAGTCAGTATGTGTGAAAGTGCAGAGGTAATGACTCGTGGAGTAGCTGCACCCAGGACCCCCAGCGGTGGTGTGTGGGATCCATGTCTCTCTATCTCAGTCGCGGTGCTCAGTGATGGCTCCGTGCTCAGCCTGGCTCTTCTCAAGAAGCCAGAGCTCCTGACTGACATCTTACCCACAACCTCAGAGGGAGCAGAGCTCCACCAACAACTGTAGCACACTTCTTGAAGCTGGTTTCTCATTGGTCCGTTTCCATCTGAACAGGAGCATGATAAACAGGAAGTAGATTTGAGGTCTAGGCTCCCGTTCCATCCCTGGACGTATGGGGAAGATCAGTGTCATCTTAACCCGTGTGGACCGAGAATAGGCTGAAGGATGAATCTTAGAGGAAACTTCTGATGCAGATGCCAGGAGAAGGATGGCTAATGGGCAGGAAGGAAAACATGGCAGACACTGTGCCCCGCAGTCATGGAGATTGCCCGTGCTAAGTCATTCAAATTAAAGATACTTCTGGGGCTGGAGAGATGGTTCAGTGATTAAGAGCACACACTGCTCTTACCAATGAGGCAAGTTTTACACCAGTTGAGAGGCTCACATGCCTCAAACTCAAACTCCAGGTGATCCCATACCCTCTTCTCACCTCCATGAGCAACTGTGCTCACATGCACACAGCACAGGCCTACACAGACTTACACACATAATTTAAAATAAATCTTTAAAAAAAAAGTATACTTACTCACTAAGTTCTGCTGTAGGCATTGGGGATGTAGCAGTGAGCAAGACAGATGGATTCCCCTTCCTTTAGTGGTCTTGCATGCTGAGAGAAATGGCCAAGAAATATGTAACTAATGAACCAACCAAAGCGATACAGTATGCTAGCTCTCTGTTACTATCACAAAATACTGGAGCTAATACATTTATTTTTCAGAGGCTTCTTTTGGTTCATATTACTGGAGGTTGCAGTCCACAGTTGGTTGACTGTTGCTTTGAGGCTGTGATGAAGCAGTTGAGATGAACAAAACCACTCACCCCCATGCACCAGGAGAAATACAAAGCAGGGAGAGGGATACGAGGGTAGATGGAGGATGGAAGTCCAACCTTCTCAGAGGTGTGCCTCAGTTACCCAAGGACCTTCCTGTAGGCCCCACCTACCAAAGGTTTCATGGTTTCCCAATAGCACTACACTAGAATGAAGTCTTTACTATATGGATTTGGGGGCCCATTAGGATCCAAACTGTAGCGTGCAGGCAACCATACACACCTTGAAGAAAATGAAATTGTGTAACCTGACCAGTGTTGGCAGTAGAAGACTCACTTTAGACAACACGGTCCGTCGGGAATGCATTCTGGGAGAGTGACCCCTGCATGAGAAAAGCCTGTGCTGGAGGAGGCGCCTGAGAGGAACTGGGGGACTGTCCCCAGCACAAAGGCTGTGAACATGGCTTGTTGATGGTCAGAGAGGGTGGTATTGTGGGGCTTTCGTGGACAAGGAGATAAATGGATGATGAGGTCAGAAAAGTGAACTAGAACCAGCCTACATGCAGAGTTCACAAGGTGGGGCAGACAAGAGTGGGCGTTAACCCCCCCATAACGGAACGAGGTATGGCCAAGTTGGGGGACGGCTCAAATGATGCCATTTGGAGACCACTCTGGTCATGGAGTGGGTAATGAAGTGCAGGAGTGAAGGCCAGGAGCCGCTTTAGGGAACTGTGTCACTAATTCAGGTATTGGTGTTTAGGACATTAAGGTGTGGACATTTCCTGAGGGCTGAAGGGAACACTCAACTGGCCGTAAGTGGGGAATGATCTGGTCAAACTTTTCTGGTTGTGCATTGGTGCTTTGGTTGTGCTCCACAGGACAGAAATTAGAGCAGAGGGCAAGAAAATGGCAGTCCTTCAAATCCAAGATTCCACAGGGGACCTGCTGTCCTTCCTGCCTTCTAAGTTGAAATATGAGGTGGGGGACAGGAGAATGGAATTTGCCTTCATCCAAAACCTGACTCCAGGGAACTGGACTTAGAATAAAGAACCTCAAGTAATGTCAGTGGGAGCACTGTGAGCAAGAACCTTTGTTCAGCTGGAGTCCAGAGCAGGTCTGGGATAAAAGCTTGGATCTCTGGGAGCACCAAACGCTGTTCTTCCTATACTACAGACAGTAGACAGTAAAGGTGGGTGATGAGGTTTGGAGAGGGTGAAACACAGGTTCAAGACCTAGCTGCCTCTCCTGCATGACCTTGAAAAAAAGTAAATTAACCTTCCATGTCCCTCTTCCCTCCGAAATAAAGCCAGAATCTTATTAGGACCTGTCTCTTTAGCCAATAGGACCTTCCTTACTGCAGAATGCGGATTGCATATGATAATGCATGCAGCCCTTAGCGCAGGGCCCGGCATGTATCAACTGCTCAATAGATGTCAGCTGCACTATAAATAAAATGGTGATGCCAAAGAAGCTGGCTCCCTTAATGAGATCTGTTCTAATCTGCCACCTTTGGAATAACAAATGGCTGACATTACAGGCTTAGTTTCCTTGAGACCTATACACCAAGAAAACACAGAGACCCAGGAAACGGCTAGAGACTCAAAGGGTGTTTAGAAAAGAGATGAAGACCTCAAGAGATAACTGAAAGGCCAAAAGCTACCTCCAAAACCCCCACAGATCGATGAAGTAGGATGTGTTTAGGACTTGATGACCTAGAGTGTTATCCATGGTCTCAGTCCTAAGAGTGTCAGGGGAACATGGTGTGGTAGCATTCCTTTGCAATCCCAGCACCCAGGAGGCAGGAGGAGCTCAGGGTCTGTGTGGCTGCCTCCCAAGACCCTGTGTCAAAGATTTCAAAATAACAGTGTGTCAAACATGAGTCTAGAAAGGGATCCTGAAGAGGAGGGAAGAGATCTTAAGCTGAGGAGAGGGTAATGGATATATGTGCCATGAAAACAAGGGGGGAGGTTGGGGGAAAGTAAGGGAACCAGCAGAGAGTGTGGGGTACTAGGGAGGGCAGGGGGAGAAGGAGAGGATGTGGGAGGAAACCTCATATTCAAATCATAACAGAGGGAACAGCTCTGAATTAAATGTGAGGTTCTAGCTTTGATACCTGCATTGAACATACAGTATCTTTTTGTTTTGTTTTGTTTTGTTGTTTTGTTTTGTTTTTTTTGAGACAGGGTTTCTCTGTGTAGCTTTGTGCCTTTCCTGGATCTCACTCTGTAGACCAGGCTGGACTCGAACTCACAAACATCCACCTGCCTCTGCCTCCTGCCTCTGCCTCCCGAGTGCTGGGATTAAAGGCGTGCACCACCACTGCCCGGCTGAACATACAGTATCTTTAGTCCTAACAAAAAACCATCCTGTACCCATCACAGCTGCAGGAATTACAGACTTGTTCATCGTCTTGTTTGGTGTCCCCCCCCCCCCAAACCTGGTAGTCTGCTGGACTATCCTGTAGCAAGTCCCAAATGTGGTGTGTTTTCCAGATTGGGCTCAAGTGCCTACAAATGAGTCCTAACTGTAAAGGAGGTCAGATTCCTACTGTTGGAATGGACAGAAGACCCCATTGCTCATTGTCATGGCCTCCAGTTGCAGGAGGGCAGAGAATTTTCAAACTTTGTTTTGTTCTGTGGTACTGTGCCTCGAACCTAGAGCCTTGTGCATGCTTGGCAAGCGCTCTTCTACTGTTTTATGCCAAGTTCTCTTTTTACTTAATATTTTTTCTCATATTTATTTACTGATGTTGTATGTACATGGATGGGTTGGGGGAAACAGGCATGGCACAGCTCATGTGTGTAGGTCAAAGGACAACTTTTGTGAGTTGGTTCTCTCTGTCTATCATACAGGTCCTTCAGACTGAACCAGGCCATCAGCCTTGGCAGCAAGCTCCTTCATCATCAGAGCCATCCAGCCCACAGGGTCTTACTAAGTTGCCCAAGCTGGACTTGAACTCAATTTGTAATCTGGGCAGGCCTTGAACTCATGAACCTTTCACCTCAATCTCTTATATAACTGGAATTGCAGGCCTGATCAATAAGGCCTAGATGATTTTTCTGTTTGATCGACTGCTCTTGTTTCCTATTTTATAATAGCAGCTGCCATAAGATGGGTAGTGGATAACTATTTATTGACTGGAAGACTGAGTGAATGAATGATGACTCAAAATACTCCAGCATTTCTTTGCTATTACCTAAAATGTTCAGTCTGACACAAAAGACAAAATATTTTATGAGGCTCAGCTTGATATGATGTGAACTTAAAATTGTTGAGCAGTATGACCCACCCACTTGGACAGACTGGCTGGGGGATGATGTCTTCTAATAAAGATCTTTGGGAATGACTCTGGATCATGGTGAGTTCGACACTCCCCAGTCCTTCTGTGGCAATGCATTACGGTAAAAAATATTTTGCTTTCTAGGAGACTGGAACTTTTGCTGGACCTCACAGCCAAGTTAATAATATACCTTGAGGTCACTTAAGACTTAACAGTGGTATCCTACTGTGTACTCAGCCTGTTAGTTTAATCTGCCTTTAAGAGAACAATGTAAAGTCAGATGTAGAGGCACAAAGCATTAATCCCAGTACTGGGGATGGGGTAGGGGGTAGAGGCAGGTGGATCTCTGTGAGTTCTAGGATAGCCAGGTCTACAGAGTGAGTTCCAGGATAGCCAGATCTACAGAGAGAGACCTTGTCTCAAAAACAAAGCAAAACAAAACAAAACAAACAAAGAGAACAATGTAACAGTCAACCTTACTTGCCTTGGATTTGCCATGTAATCAACTTACACAACCTAAGCTAGCATAGCTGTAATCTTAAATTATGTACTCTTCCATGGGCCTGCCCCGGAGAGCAATGCATGTGTTATGATAATCACATGCTGCAAACAGCAAGTATAGGCTGAAAGCAGTCTTATAAAATGAATATCCTCTATAAATGTTGAATGCCACATACAGATACTGCTGGATAAACAATGGTGTTTGTAATACTGTTATCTGGGTCAGCTGGAGTCAGTGACTTAATCCCTTGTAAAACCCTGTTAAAGATTTCTGTAAAATAACCTGTATTCCTTCACATGTGATGATTTCTGTGCTATTCAATAAATCCATAGCAAAGTCCTTTGTTGGGGAGAGACAGACACACAGACAAAGACACAGGGACAGATTTCATGAGTCAGCCTTTAGGCAGGCACAGATTCTGAATCCTCCAGCAGACAGAGTAGGCAACCTTCATTGGAGAGAACAGAAGACACAGGGAGAGCAAAGTAAAGAATTCAATCTGGGCTTGCTCTCGGTTAAATGACATCATGGGGATGTTCTTTATCTCCTTAATGTGACACTGTGGTGAGTTTATTATTAATGCATTCACATAGACTGTATCCTTCTGAATTTTGCATCTTCAGGAGAACTTGCAAACTGGCTTCTTTTTGTTTTGCTGATGTTTGGCTACCTGTTTTGTACAATGTATACCAAACTGAATTCAGTGTGGCCGGTATTCTTCAGCCAGTTGGTCAGAGGAGAGCAGCGTCTGGCCCCTTCTATAAGGCTTGCCTGTTGTGCTGTGCTGCGATCTCCAGCCTGCCCTTTAAACACCATCTGGGCAAGCTTGCCACCTTCCTGGCTCCCTGGATGTCTCATGGATGAGCCATGCAAGAAGAGGTTCCATCGGCCTCCATCCGTTTGCCCAAACACTGTGTGACGTCATCTGTAAAGTCACCTGGGCCCATTGCCATTCTTTGACTCACTTTTCACATTTTTCTCTTAGATTTTTAAATTCTTTTTGGAATCAATTTTTGGCCATAAATGTTTTCTTTGAATCTATTTCACCTTCCTCTAGCTTATCAACATGAATGCTTACACAGGATTTCCTTCCAGTTTTAATTCCTATCTATAATTCTGATTTTACTATTATTCTTGCTGGTGGTTTTCCCACTTGATAGCACTAACTGAAGAATTTCCTCTTTTATTATTATACTCCAATACCTATCCAAGATCCATTTTAAAATTTTATCTCACCCATACCATACTGAACATATTTAAAATGTTTTAATTATATGGCTACCAACCTTTGATAATTTCCAGAATGAATATAGCTTTATGGTTGAGTTCTCTTTCTCTCTCCCTCCCTCCCTCACTCCATCCCTCCTTCTCTCCGTATATTCAGTAACTCTTCCTTATCTGTGCAAGATAAATTCCAAGGCCTCCAGCAGATGCCTGAAGCCTTGTAGTTCCAGACTCCACATGAAGTATGAGTTTTCTTCTGTGTACTGTGATGGTCAGTTTTAATTGTCAGTGAGACTCAACCTAGAATCACCCAGGAAGGGACTGTCTGAGTTGGTTGGCCTGTGGGTATGTCTGTAGATGATTATCTTAATTAAGTTAACTGATGTAGGAAGATCTACCCCAGTATAGGTGGTATCATTCCCTAGTCAGGGGGTCCTAACCTGTATGAGTGGAGAACTGGAGCATAAACAAGAAAATGAATGTGCATGTATTCATTTTTCTCTGTTCTTGACTATGGATATGATGTGACCAGCTATTTGAAGTTTCTGCCCCGACTCCCCAATAAAGATGTCTTATGACCTGGAACTGTAATCCGAAAGAAACCCCAGTCTCCTTAAGATGCTTTTTGTCAGGTGAGTGCCCGCCCTCACCCTAGATCCCGTCCCTGGGCACCAGCCACTCCTGGGAAGACCTGCCCACCTTGGCCCCAGGTTCTGGCCACCGGGCAGGCTCCCTTCTACCCCCACCCCTACCGGGAAGGCACCCCTTCTCCAAGATCCCCTGCAGACCCTGAAGTCTCCAAACTCTGCCCCCAAGCCCATCATCCCCGGAGACCCCAGTCACTTCCTGAGAGTTAGAGACCGGCCCCCAGCTCCCATCCTGCCCTGGACTTCCCCTCTGGACAAGAGCTCCCATCCTGCCTCGGACTTCCCATTTGGACAAGAGAGTCCTATCTGGACAAGAGAGAGAGACTTCCCGAATCTGTCAGCTCTTTCTGGACGAAGTGCGCTGATAAGACCAAGATCGAACCACAAGGAGATGGGCAGACGTCAAGGCAGAAGTACATACAACAAAATGAAGAGCAATACAGCATCACCAGAACCTAGCCCTCCTCCAACATCTAGAGCTGATCATCAAAAATTGGAAGAAGCAGAAGAAAACAGCCTTATGAATAACATCATGAAGAAGGTAGAGGCTTATATAGAGGAAAAGACAAACAAAAAATGGGAAGAATGCTATAAAAAACTAGAGGAAAGACAAATAAAGTAGAAGAAAACAATAAAGCCCTGGAAAAAAACAATAAAGCCCTGAAAGAAAATCATGAAAAAGCAATGAAACAGATGAAGGAAATAGTCCAAGACCTGAAAAGGGAAATAGAAAAAATGAAGAAGACACAAACAGATGGAATGCTGGAAATAGAAAATCTGAGTAAACGAACGGGAACATCAGAAGCAAGTATAACCAACAGAATGCAAGAGATGGAAGAGAGGATCTCTGGCATGGAAGATACGGTAGAAGAAATAGATTCATCAGTCAAAGAAAACACTAAAGCCAACAAAGTCATGACCCAAAATGTCCAAGAAATTTGGGACACCATGAAAAGACCAAACCTACGAATAATAGGGGTAGAAGAAGGAGAAGAATACCAACTTAAAGACACAGAAAATATATTCAACAAGATCATAGAAGAAAACTTTCCCAACTTAAAGAAGGAAATGTCAATGAAGATACAAGAAGCCTATAGAACACCAAACAGACTAGACCCCCCAAAAAAGTCCCCTCGCCACATAATAATTAAACAACTAAACATACAGAATAAAGAAAGAATATTAAGAGCAGCAAAGGAAAAAGGCCAAGTGACTCATAAAGGCAAACCCATCAGAATAACACCCGATTTCTCAATGGAGACTTTGAAAGCCAGAAGAACATGGACAGATGTAATGCAGACACTAAGAGACCATGGATGCCAGCCTAGACTAATATACCCAGCAAAACTTTCAATCATCATAGACGGAGTGAACAAGACATTCCAAGACAAAGCCAGATTTAAACAATACCTATCCACAAACCCAGCCCTACAGAAAGCACTAGAAGGAAAATTCCAACCCAAGGAAGTCAGATACACCCTCGAAAACACAGGCAATAGATAACCCCACAGCAGTAAACCCCAAAGAAAAGAAGTACACACACACTACCACCAAAAAATAACAGGAATGAACAATCACTGGTCATTAACATCTCTTAATATCAATGGACTTAATTCACCTATAAAAAGACACTGGATTACAGAATAGATACGAAAGCAGGACCCATCTTTCTGCTGCATACAAGTTGCTTTTTGTCAGAGCGTTTTATCGTAGCATCAGGAATGAAACTAGACACATGGCTATAATTGATTTTAATTAAAAAAAATTAGGCATCATAGTCAGGCATGGTGGCACATGACTTTAATCCCAGCACTCGAGGCAGGGGCAGGTGGATCTCTGAGTTTGAGTGAGTTCCAGGACAGAAAGGGCTATACAGAGAAAGCCTGTCTCGAAAAAAACAAATAAAGAAACGAAAACATTAGGCATCGTAAGAGATGAGAAACAATTACTGACAACGAACTAGAACAATTCTGACAACATACTGTAATCAAAAGTATGTGAGTGTGGTCTCTCTTTTAAATGTAATTTAATCTTTGTAGTGTAGGGGATAGACTCTAGGGTCTTGTGTACGCTCTGTCACTGAGCTGCGCCTCTAGACCCTCCAGACCCTCAGCAAAAGTCTCTTACATGATGTGGTCATTCTTGCAATGATGTGAGTTAATGTGTTGCAAGTGACTGAAGCTATGGAAAACAAAACCTTGGGTACAGAAAGACTATCCTCATGGTTGTGCCCCATTTATAAAATGTACATAGACATGCATTTATACCTTAAATGCATATCACATATAGTTACAAACATGTGCTTTGATTACATTTTAGTGACTATTTTCCAGGAAATGGATTTTATCATATTTATATCATATGTATGTTCACATACATGTTTACTCTCTCATACATGTTTATATCTGATATAAATTATTCTCTCTCTTTGTGTGTGTGTGTGTGCATGCGTATATGTGGTGGAGGCCTCATGTTAATATTGAGAATCATCTTAATTTTCCACCTTATTCATTAAGGCAAAGTCCCTCAATCAAACCCAGAGCTCATCAATATGACTAGTCTCACTAGCCAGCTTGCTCTGAGGATCTCCTGTCTCTGCCTTCCCAGGTTGGAATTACAGGTGACCACCATATCCATCTGAATATTCATGGATTGTGGGGATTTGAACTTGGGTCCTCACGTTTGTGCTGCAAGTGCTTTAACCACTGAGCCATCTCCCTTGTCCATGAATGTATATTAGAATCACAGGACTTAAGGAGTGGGATGTTAGACTTCAGTAATGAAGTGATAAGTTGCCAAAACTTTGTCAAGATTGTTTATTACTTTTAATTAACTTTTAAATTACTTTATACTCTTTAATCAATCTGGAGTCGACATTGACGTACAACATGAGATGAGGATTTAATTTTGTTTTATTTATTCCCGCAAATATTAATCAGTCATCTCAGGGTCATTTATTGAGTATTTCTTCTTTCTCCATAGACTTGTCACTTTTATTATCAAATAAAGCCAGGTACCTGAAAGATTGTCTTGAAGCTTTCTGTCCCATTACATTGACTATGTTATGATTTTGGTGACATAAATCACCTTAATCTATACTGTAACATTTATGTTCTGTGCTATTTTAATCTTTGGAACGTTATAGCCCATTTTAACATCTATATTCAACCACTCTTAATTATTTTTTCAGTTTCGATTGCTCTTGGCTCCGTTACCCATTCATTCTTCTAGTTGAATTGGAAAGTCACTTTGTCAATCTCTTCCCCTTCTCACCAAAGCAAAGACAAACACAACGAAATAAAAGTACTTGTATGGTGGATGTTTGTTAGAATTGTATCAAACCCATGTATTTACTTAGAAAGAAATGACATTATTAGATGCTCACTCTCCAATTGTGATCTGATTTCATTTCAAATTCGCTCGCTGGCCTTTTGCCATCCTTTCATGTCCATTCTGCACACTTCTCTTCGCATCTGTAGCCAGACAGGGCTTTTTGATTGTTTCAGAGGGATAGAAACCGAGTGTCACCGAACTTCACACTGGTAAAAGTGTATGGGGCGGTGGCTGGAATTGAATCTACGCCCATCCAGTTGCACAGCTTGCCCTCTGAATCACGATGCTACTTTATTTAAGATTAGATCATGCCTTGAATAAATGCAAGTCATTATCTTCTAGAAAAAAATCAACTTCATTAAGATTTTCTGGCTTGCCTGCTGAGCTGTTCACTGCACTTTGCTTGGGTTATATGCTCAAGACATTTCATTTCCTCCCTTCTCTTGTGAATGGAGAACATGATGGCTGCCCTCTCCTTCCCACAGTCCTGCCCACTCTCCTCAATCCAGAACATTGTCATTCTGACTCTGGTTCACACACTAACATTCACTGGGTGCTGGTGGAGTAGGAAGACGATCACTCCTGGGCAGACACTGCTCTCATCAGACACAGCAGCTCCAATTACACATCTGGAAGGTCACGTGCTCAACTGCGTTCAGGAGTAAACTCAAGTCAGTTCTGTGGCCCATCACAATGCTGTGCAGATCCCAGTCTACACAGAACAGTCAGAAATGACCAGGCCACAAAAAAAAAATCACTCAAAGTTCTCATTTTTATGTGAGCGCGCACACACACACGTGTGTGTGTGTGTGTGTGTGTGTGTGTGTGTGTGTGTGTGTACCATGTCACTTTGTGGAGTTGGTCTTCTCCTTCAGTCTTTACCTGGGGTTCTGGGGACCAAACTTAGGTCACCAGGCTTGCATTGCAAGCTTCTTTTCCTTGGAGCCATCTCACTAGCCCTCTGACTTTTTCTTTTTGAGGAAGGATCTCCTGTAGTCAACCCTGGCCTCAAACTTACTATATAAATGACTTTAGCTCCCAATCTTTTTGCCTCTGCCTCTCAAGTGCAGGGATTACATGTATGAGCTACCATACCTGATTAATGCTGCAGGGTTGAGGATGGGGCCCAGGACTCCAGAGATACTAGGCAGGCACTCTACCAACTGCATCACTGGCTTCCCTGCTTCTCATTGTTGACTAGATGACATTCTTCACTTGGCCAGTGCCATAGTTTCAATCTTCAGTGTTCTACATAGGGCCAATTGTAGATGTAACTGTCTTGTTAAATAAGAAACACAGAGCCAAATACAGAGTTAAAAGCCAAGAGGTCAGAGCAATAGCTAAGAGCTGAGATTAAAAACCTTACCCTTCACTGTCGTTGTTGTTCTACCTCTCCACAAGAGCACTACTTCCTGTATGTTTGTCTTCTTACAGACTTTCTGTTCTGCCTTCTCATTGGTTGTAAACCCAACCACATGACCTCCTCGTCACTGCCCATCTATACAGACCTCCAGATCTTCTATGGTTGGTATTGAGATTAAAGGCGTGTGTCTCCATGCTGGTGGTATCCTTGAACACACAGAGATCTGCCTGTCATGTGATTGGGATTAAGGGCATGTGCTACCACTGCCAGACTTCTGCTATGGCTTGCTATTAGCTCTGACCCCCAGGCAACTTTATTTATTAACATACAAATAAAATCACATTTCAGTACAAATAAAATATCACCATAGCCAATGTGTTGAAAGTTTGCTCACCAGGGCTGGGAGGTAGTAGAGTCTTTACAAGGTAGGGCCCTTGAAGGGGATATAAGGGACAATCAGATACCACCCCCCCCCCCCACCGTTCTGGCCACCACAAGGTGAGCTTTCTCTATCACACGCTCTTACCATGATGTTCTTGCCTTGTCACGGGCCCCAAAGTGATAGAACCACTGACCATGGAGTAAAAGCTCAAAGCCATGAGCCAAGTGAACCTTTCCTCATTTTGAACTATTCAGGTCTTACATTTGTTGCTACAGCAGAAAACTGACTGATCCAGCCAGCAAGGCTCTGCACAGTCTGTCCACAGCTCATCTTTTTTACCCCATCTCAGACTGTTTCTGTATTGTGTCCACATCTGGGTCAGCCTAGGTTTCTTCCCTTGTCTTAAGTACCAAACCCTTTTCTATAACTCAGTTTCTTCTCAAGGCTTCTTCCTCAAGAAGCGTTCTTCTCTGGGATTACATGGCACACAGCTCAAACCATGTCCTTCGAAGTCTGTTTCTTTAGGGAGTCCTAGCCAGCCAGATTGAAAAGAAGTTCCTTAAATACCATGGCTGTTGTACTGGTTTAAGCACTGTGATGATCATAATCAGTAATGTTTACTGCTATAGGCTGTGTGTTTGTGTTTACGTGTACGAGATCTGATCCCCAGTGCAATCAGGTGGCTGGGGGTGAGGCCTTTTGCTGATCTTCAGCCTCCAGAACTAGGAGGAAATAAGTTTATTTTGTTTAAGCCACTCATCCTATGGTATTTAATTATAGAATCTAGAGTACATGGAGACATTCATTTACTTATTCAATACTTATTTTACTTTAAATTATGTGTGTGTATATAATATATGCACACATGAGTATAGGTGCCTGTGGAGGCCAGAGGGGTCAGATCCCCTCAAGCTGGAGTTACAGACAGTTGTGAACTGCTTGATGTGGGTGCTGGGAACTGAACTAAGGTCCTCTGCAAGAGCAGTGCATGCTCTTAACTGCTGAGCCATCTGTCAATCCCCACAAAAGCATTTATATACTTCCTTGTCAGTCACACTGAAATATAGATGCAAACCCCTCATGTCTTTTTTTAGAGCCTGAGACAGGGAGCGGCACATCAGAGGCACCCCGTAAATGCATGTTAGCGGATCAGGGAAAAGTCTGCCCTGGCTAGTCATCGTGAGTCAGCACCACTGTGGTCCTTCTACAAAAGGCCTGTCAGAAAATCAGGGAGATGAAGGGCAAGGCTTTGTAGCAAGAGAGCCTATGCAGTTTAGAGTCAACTCACACAAGCCAAGCAGCTTGTTTTTAATTCAATTAAGGGGTGTGTGTGTGTCTGTGTGTGTGTGTGTGTGTGTGTGTGTGTGTGTGCTAGAGTACATGGATGGGCCATTTGTTACAGGAACTAATTCACACTAACGGTTCCTGAAGTCAGTCATGGATTATCATTTCTCATGGTTCTAGGAACTGACTGGGATGAACTATGGTTCTTGCTCTGAGTTCTACCCCCATTTTCGATGGTATCAGGGGCAAGTCATCTCAAAGTGTTCTCCACTCATATGTCTTGTGGCTGATGCTGGCTGTGGGTTGGGATCTTCATAGTGATTGCTGCAGGAAGCACCAGCCCATGTCTACCTCACAGCTTGCTAGCTGCTGAACCAAGACTCAGTACTCCAAGTCATGGAGCCAGGTGTAAGTTCTATAGATTTTCTGCATCTAACCTTGAACTCACAAGTCGTTTCTTTTGTCACAGTATGTTACAACCAGCCCATGTTCAGGGAGAAAGGAAGTTAAGCTTTTACACTTTTTTTGAGACAGGATCTTGTGTAGTCCAGTCTAGCCTTGAATTCACTCTGTAGTCAAGGATGACTGTAGCATGAATCTTAGAAGGTCTTATTAATAAAATCAAACCCGAGGCCAGTTATTGGGGTGAACACTGGAAGGTCAGAGAGACAGAATAAGCCACAGCTATCTCACCTCGCTGGGTCCTCAGCTGGTCTTGTTTCCTCAGACTGGATGCCCCGAGCCCTCATCCAGAATGGGTCTCAGCTGAACTGCTGCTAGAAGCCTGAAAGCTTAACCAGCCACATGCTTCTCCAGGCCGCTTCTCCAGGCCAAATGCTTCTAGTTTCTGGTCCTCACGCCTTATATACCTTTCTGATTTCTACTACCACTCCCTGGGATTAAAGGTGTGGCTTTCTGGGATTAAAGGTGTATATCACCGTGCCTGGCCGTTTCCAATGTGGCCTTGAACTCACAGAGATCCAGAGGGATTTCTGTCTCTGAAATGCTAGGATTAAAGGCGTATGCTACCACTGCCTAACCTCTATGTTTAATATTGTGGCTGTCCTGTTCTCTGACCCCAGATAAGTTTATTAGCATACACAATATTTTGGGGAACACAATACCCCCACAGATGACCTTGAACTACTGATTCCTCTGCTTCCACCTCCCTAGTCCTGAAATTCTAGGTGTGCAGCATTACGCCTGGTTTTATGCAGTGCTGGGGACTGAATCCAGGGCTTTCAAATATGCAGGAAAACATTCTATTAACTGAGCCACATCCCCAGTCCAAGTCTCTACCTCTTACTGAGAGTGGCTCAGAACATTTATGCTAGCTCATCAGTGTGTTCTGTATCTGGATAAGCATTGCAGTGTGTGATTAAATGGACTCAAAATCAGCTAGGTTACTACTGGCTCTGCCATTTATCAGTCTTATGTTATAATTTAAATAATAAATGCTCCCTAAAAAGGGCCATGTATTAAAAGGTTGGTGCCCAGTTGATGCTGGTTTGGAAGGTTCTGGAAACAATGTCTATCTGGGGAAAGTTGGTCACTGGGAACTTGTTCTGGAGGCCAGGATCATCTTGCCTAGAGTCTCTCTCTCTCTCTCTCTCTCTCCCTCCCTCTCTCTCTCTCTCTCTCTTTCTCCCAGCACAAGGTGGAAAACATTCTCTCTCACCATGAAGTGAGAGGCATCCTCTGCTACACGTGTCCACCAACATAATGGTCTTCCTAAATGCCTGGAGCCAAGTCACTCTGGACTGAACTCTCTGAAGCTGGGAGCCAAGATATGTCTTCATTCCTTTAAACTGCTTGTGTAAGATTACTTTTGCCACAGCTGTAA
Organism: Peromyscus nudipes; assembly: GCA_902168325.1. Taxonomy (NCBI): domain Eukaryota; kingdom Metazoa; phylum Chordata; class Mammalia; order Rodentia; family Cricetidae; genus Peromyscus; species Peromyscus nudipes. The sequence continues at coordinate 29,367 of CABHPH010160742.1, read as the reverse complement.
AACATTTAGCAATCATTGTGACTCTAGATGAGTTTCGACCTCACAACCTTTTCTTCTTTATGAAGTGGCTATCATACGAGGAGTGTCCGCACGTGGGGAGGATGGGCAATGATGAGTGCTGGGAGCCCGACTCCTCCCTCGGGCCCTTTACTGATGTAGTCTCTCAACCACGACAGAGACATGTCAGCTGGAAAGAATGAGTGCCCACTGAGAGCACCTTGTTCCCTTGAGCCACCTGTGGCTCTTGCCTTCCAAGCTGCCCAGAGTGCAGATAGCTTTCCACAGAGCCCCTCTAAAGGCTGGCTTCCAGGCTGCTGGGCTGGGTGGGCATGGCAACAGCCCCATTGCAGCCGGCACGTGGCCAGAGACTCAGATCTGCCAGTGTGGGCGCAAACACTCTCTCCCCAGAAAAGCTGCTTGAAGGCATAGACGAGGGGAAGGGAGGATTAAAAATAAAGAGTGGTCATGTTCGGTTTGAGATTAAACGAGAGCCATGGACTCAAAGGCCCTCCAGTTCTCCTGCTCTGGAGGGGGCAGGTGCCCAGATGAGATGGACGGAAGGAAGGTACCCTGTGGCTTCCTTTCCCTAGAACTCTAATTCCTGTAAACATTTCATGCTTATTTTGTTTGTACCACTGAGAACTTGGAAGTTTGGATTGGACACTGAGTCTCCAGCAGCCCCCAGCACTCCCTGCTATCTGTCCGGGGTGCTTTCATCATCCACATCAAAGGTTTTCCCGGCTTCAGCAGACACTCAGGTTGGATCCACATCCTCCTTGCTTTGGGCCCGCTCCCTTGTTCTCACAATGCAGATAAACTTAGAGTGCAGGATTGATCAGCTATCCCCTCGCTGTCCTCTAGGAAACCCAAGGGAGAGTTCTCCTTTCCACAGAAAAGCTCATGGGAGGGGTAATGGGGAGCAGGAGCTGACTGGCTTTACCCATATCGCCAGGGCTTGCAAACATGGAGCTGCTTTGTGGATGCCTGGGGTCAGCTAGGTACTTGTTCAGTTGCAAAACAACAGAAAATGCTCTTCAGATGGGTTTAATTCAAGGGGTGGGGCACCGAGTGAGTAATTGGTTCAAATAGCTGAAAACGCAGGTATGCTTGGATCCAGGACTCTGACTCCATCTCTCAGCTCTGTTTTCCTCAAGTTCATGCCATTTTCAGGCCTGTTCTACCCTTGTGCTGGCAGGGTGGTTTCAGTATCTCCAGTCAGGAAGGAAGGAGAGAGTTTTCTTTTCCAATACCTAAATTTCTTTCTTTTGAAACACACACATACATGTGTGTGTTGTGTATATGGTGTGCGCATTTGTGTACATGTATGTGCAAATGTGTGTGCCCAGGCCGACACATCTGGAAGGCAGCTGCTGACACTGGGTGTCTTCCTTTAATCACTTTTTCATTTTTGGATTTTGAGGCAGGATCTCTCACTGAACCTGGAGCTTGTTGTTCCATTTCAATTAGATTGACTGGCCAGCCAGCTACCGGGATCTACCGGGATCAATTTGTCTCTGTGGTCCCCGACTCCTGGAGTGCTGGAGTTACAGACATGCACAGTCCATCTTTTTACTTGAGTGCTGGTAATCGGAACTCAGGTCCTTGTGTTTGGCCGAACACTTTGCTCACTGAGCCGTCAGCCCCTCCAATGTATTTTACATTGTATTCTTTAGTGCCCTGGGCCTGATGACTTGAGCAAGAATTGAGTTATATGATTATCTCACAACAGTCACCGAGGCCAGAAGGTGGCTCAGGTTAACAACTTCACTCTTGAAGCCTTCAGTAGGTTAGTCCTGTCCTAACCATAGTGACTAGAATGGGGAATAGATGGACTCACAGACAAATGATGATGCGCCCCTCCCAGAAGGAAAATGCCCACCACACAGAAAATTGATCGTTAGAGTTTAGTATCAAGGCAGGTGCTGAGCTCCAAGAGGGTCAGAAGTTGAGCAGCAAACCTTTAGCCTGTGATGGGAGAGGTATAGCATGCTCCCATCTCCAGGAGTTTGGGGGCTGGAGGCTGTGGGTGTCAGAGAGACACCCCAGGGAGATGACCCCTCAGGCACTTCCTGGTCATGGAATTTGTTTGGACACCTTCTGAAAGTTGACTCGGTGTCTCAGTCACTGTTAGTCTCTGATCACATTTCTTTCTTCCTCCCTTAGCAGAAGCTATCTTGAAAGTCTGGTAGGCATAAGCCCCAGAACTTAATTTTTCCCCCAATACTGGGTTTTGACCATAGGTTCTCACATGTGTTGACAAAGTGTTTATCATGGAGCTACATCCCCAACCTTTGCTTGACTTTTTATTTTGATGCAGGGCTCATGAGGTTGCCTAGGCTGACCTTAAACTCAAGGCTGGCCTTGAGCATGCAGGATCCTCCCACCTCAGTCTCTCCATAGCAGGAATGACAGTCCTGTGCTATCAGGTCTGCTGCCCTAGAACATGTTCACAGGAACCAGAAACACATCAGCTTTAGGGTCTAACAGCACTGCATTCACACCTTGGCTTAGCTACTGCCAGCCGGATGGCTTTATAGTCAAGTGACAGCACCTTATAGACTCATTTTTCAGATCTGTAAAGTGGATTTCATAATAACACCCACCTCTAGCCTCCCCGTTTGCAGTCTGAGCTCCTGCTCACGGGCATTGTTACGGTGTGCATGACTTAGGTAACCGATGCTCTGAGCTGATGTATGAACCAAGTGCAGACTTGGGAAATCTGTTTAGAATTAGACCCTGACCTCTTAGTAGCTGTGCAAACTTGGACAAATGGCTCTTCTTCTCTGGGACTCCATTTCCATGTAAAAGGAGGATGACAGAAACAGTATCTGTCTTACAGACATTAAATTAGTATTTATATTGTGTTTAAAACAGTGAATGACTGGGGCCAGTAAGATAGATCAGCAGGTAAAGGTTCCTGCCATCTCCCCTAAAAACCTGAGTTTTATCCCTGGGACCCGCATGGTGGAAGGAGAAAATGAACTCCTATAGGTTTTCTTCTGACCTCCATACCTGTACCCTGGCACATACGTGCCCACACATACACACAATAAATAAATAGAAATGTGATCAAAATTTTCAAATAGCAAATGTCACAAAGTGTTAGCCACTATTTCTAAGTTTCATAGAACGTGGAGTCATTCCCATTTGGTAGCAGCACTGACCAGTGTATACTTACAGTTCTTACTGAGTTTTCATAACACGGGCTCTGCCACGGCCCTGCCAACCTCAGCATCCATCAGCAACACACAACTTTTTGCATATGCATCCTGGTGACAGCTCTGGCTCTGCCAACACTCTGTGTGTTGAAAATTGATTAATACCTTTTACAGGCAGCTTGCCTTCAAAGTCTGACTTCTCCATCTGCTGTTGCATCTCGAAGAAGTTACTTAACCTCTCTGGGCTTCAGCTTCCTCAGCTGCGAAACAGCAAACGGAACAGCGCCTGTCTTGCAAACTGAGGGAGGATGAACCAAGCCACTGTGGCAAAGCCCTAAGAATAGAGCTCAACACGTCCCAAACGCTGAATTATCCGGTTATAAATGATGACGTCCAATGAATATATTATACAAATGGAATGCCCCAACGGGCCCTTAGACTTTCCTTAAAAGAGCTGAAAATACAGATGATCATTGATCTTGTCACTATAAATTTCAAGCTTGTGGCCCACCTGACAGATATGTCCAACAGACACATTTCACCTGTGCAGCCTGGAGCTTCAGAAATTAGAATTTATGGTCTAGATTTCAAAATCAGAACATCCCATGTGAAAACAAATCTGGTTTCCCAGCTTCTCTTGAGGAAGGGGAAGGTGACACCTCCGGGCTCCACTCTCTGCCATCACTGCTTGAAGGGACCATGCTTTAAGTAGACAAGCACTTCCCAGTTAAGAGCTTGGGTTATATCACTCTCACTTTCTAAGAGAGTGCTTTATCCACTTATTTGTCTTACCTGCTGGGCCGATCAGCTAAAATAATAGCTCTCTAGCACACAAAACATTCAGCTTCACCCGGCTTCCATAACAGCCCTAAAAGAAGCAACTGCTGATCTACTACCAGGGTGAATGAACAGGGAGGGGAGCCATAGGCTTCCCCAAGCTTATGCATCTTGTGTCTGGCAGGGCTAGGATTCAAACCCTCTGGAGTGCATTCTAATAACCCCTTTGTCCCTACCGAGGTCAGGTGTTCTATAGTTGTAGGAATGAAATTAAATATATTTCAGCCATCAGCCATCGATTCTCAATCTCATGTTGGCCAAAGGGGGAGGCGATTCGTTATGGATACCTATGATCATTTTAGGTAAGAGCCTCCTAAGTTCCCAACTCCCTTCAGCATGCCCAGACCTCTCTCTAATGTGTCAAATAGTCTTACCTGGAGAAGAAGCCTTTCCTTGGAGTGACAGTCTCTTGCTACACCAGAGCCTCCCAAACTCAGCCCCTGACTAAGGGGCAGAGGGGGCAGAGTTCATGCCTAGAAATTTGTCGGCATGTTTGTCCTTAAGACGTTACAGCAGGTTCCTTCCTATCTGATTATGAGATGTTGATCGTATTTGCTGTCCAGTCATGCTGAAAGTCAAATCAAAGTGACAAGTCCTTACTGTGACACATACCACACATGTATATACACCATACACACATGTATGTATATAGTATATGTGTGTGTGTGTGTGTGTGTATGTGTGTGTGTGCATGTACATGAGTGCTTATATCAGCTCTGCCACCTAGCAGCTGCATGTGTGTGTCCCTTCCTAATAAACATACAAGTCTCTGCATACCCAGGAGGCTCCTGTAAGCCTCCCCCCCACCCCCCAGAGCCTTCGTACATTCTTGACTCAGGAGTCCCTCCATTTTCCAAATAGCTCGTCTGGCAAGATTTTTGTCAAGCTTCCCTTCCTGAAGTCTGTATCATAGAAACAAGACATCATATTTTCCTTTTCTGGTTATCAAATTATATGATAATATTTGAAGATGTTGTTTCAAAATACGACTCAGCCCCTATTCCAAACCCTGGGGAGATGCTGATCGCCGAGCGATTTTGAAGCGAGCGTCTTTAGCCAAATGGTTAGGTTTTGAGATGGTGCCTGACGACTGCTATCAAATGCTTAACATTTGAAAATAAATTCACACAACACAGAAGAGGAGCAGATGGCCTGCAAGTTCTGTCCATCCTCTGTAGCTTTCCACCACTCTCTGCAGCATCAGACAAAAAGAGTTTGCGCCAACCCAGGTGGGTGTATACGAGGAGGAGGCAAGCTGTCCCCAGGCGTGAACTGTACAAAGCAACGGCTGTCTCTGGGTGTCCCTAAGAGGGTGGCACCCACAGACATGGGATCCTTGCTCCCATTCCAGCTAGTGGGGACAGACACCGGGGAAGGTGTAGAGGCCCTACCTTCCTATGGCCGTCTGAGTGTCTTTGCTAGTTCCTTCCTGTCTGACTTCCTGGGAGTTGGAAGTGAGGCCGGGGAAGGTGTAGAGGCCCTACCTTCCTATGGCCGTCTGAGTGTCTTTGCTAGTTCCTTCCTGTCTGACTTTCTGGGAGTTGGAAGTGAGGTTCCATAGCCCACTGCACTTCTGCACGGTGTCCTTGTGTCCTTGTACTGAAGGACTCTGTTTTGATGCCCCAGTTAGGTTCATTTAACAACCATTAGGTTAGATGCCAGCCAATAATGAGAATCCTGGGGTCTTAGTGTTCCAGAGATACTGTAACAAATCATCAACAAGCTGGGTAGCTTTAAAACAGAGAAAGGTGTCCTTTCATGGTACTAGAGGCTAGGAATGTGAAATAAAGGAGTCAACAAGTTCCTGCTCTCTAGAGACCATAGGGGATTCCTCCTCTGCTATGCATGACTTCTGGCAGCTGTCACATTCTTTGGTTTGGGTCCCATCTCTCTCTGCTTCAGACAGTCACCTTATCCTCTTTTGTCAGGGTGCTTGCTTGACCTTGGTCTCTCCCATATGAGGGTGTTTTTGAGGACTTCAGGGCAGGGGGTCCATCCTGACAAGCAAGAGCAGCCTCTTCAGCTCAAGATCCTCAATTTAATTATTTCTGCAAGACTCTCTTCAAAGAAAGTAAGACTCCCCCGCTCCACCAGTTTCAGGATTATGGATTGAGATCTGTTTATGGATCAGATAAGTATCCCTCCTCAAAGGTCCAGGTGCTTTATAAAAGGTTGGTCTCAGGACAGCATCTCAGGAGGTGGTGAGATCTTTAGGAGATGGAGCCTAGTGGGAATTCCTCAGGCCGCTGGTGTCATGACTTTAAGGAGGTTGGGGGACTCTGCCCCTTCATTTCTTCTGGTGTTTCCAGGCTCATGCTGTGGGTGGTTTTGCTCTGTGATTCAATTCTGCCATTAACATCTTCAGAGACCCAAAACAATGGAGTTATCTACCCCCAGCCTAGAACTTTCAAAGCCAGCAACCACACAAACCTTTTCACATGTTGGTTAATTAGCTCAGGTATTTTGTTATAGTGACGGAAAGATGACTAATACAGTATCTTTGTGTAGCTTTTCCTTCCTGTTGCTACAGCTTTCATCTGTTTCAGACTTTCTCTTTAGCAGATCCAGAGACATGCCGGCTCACTCGTTTCAAATCAGTCACCCCCTTCCTCCGTCCTTCCTTCTCTCTAAGGAAGGCAGAGGTCCTCCTACCCTACAGCAGTGGCCTCACCCATCCTCTTGCTCCTCCTTCACTCCTGTCAATCATGTCCTATAATGTGATTCAGCTTGTGACTGCCTGTGGTGGTCAGTCTCAATCGTCAGTTTGACTGATTTTAGTGACACCTAGGAGTAACGCCCACTTCTGAGTGTATCTGTGTTTCCAGAGATCAGTCGCATGAAGGTCGCGAGCTGCCTCGCGGGGAACCCGGACCCAACAAAAAGTGGACCAAGTTCAGGCATGCGCAGTTCAGGTCTTCCTGAATAGTGTTGTTGCCATGCCATCAGACTCCAGCTTCTTCAGCCTTTGAACATGAATTCACACTACCAACCCTCCAAGAAGCTTCCAGGATTTGGGCCTCAGACTGGAACTGCCTCCCTGATCCTTTTGTCCTGAGGCTTCTGGCTTCATTTATTAAACTGAACAGCTGCCAGCTCCTTCCTTTGCTGAGATGCAGATAGCCATCGGGGACCCTGCTAGCATCGGACTGTGGACACCAACCTGACAAAGTCTGTTCTTAATTACACAGACACTCAGTTGCTTCCGTTTCTCTACAGAACCTTCCACTATTTGCGGTGGCTGGAACCCCTGATGGCCCCACAGGCCCACATTTCAAATGATGGTTGGCCAGCTGGTGGTATGATTTAGGGGGGTGGTAGAAACTGCAGTGGGGCCTGCGTGACAGAAATGGGTCACTAGGGGTGAGCCTTTCAAAGTCAGACTTGGTCCTGGATGTGTGGATCCTGTCCTGCTTTCTGCTTCCTGGTCTGCAGTTTGTGGACTGTTGTCCTGTGCCACATGTTCCATGCCCATGATATTCTGTTCAAGTGTATGGGACCAAGTGACTGTGGATAGAACCCTCTGAAACTGTGAGGCAGAATAAGTATTTCCTTCCTTATTCCTGTCTAGCATAAAGTCGTATTCTTTATATCAGTAGCAGGAAACTAATAGAACCTCTGAGGGACTCTCATTGAACTTAACAAGCCAATTGAACATCCCGCCAAAATGCCAAGTCTACATGGTCAGTGCCCTGCCTCCCTCTGTGGCCTCATTCTCCCCTGCTTCTCCATGCCTACATTCTTTAGCCACATGAGCCTACTTTCTATTCCTCAAACAGATGATGTCTCAGCTGAGGTCCTCGATGCCCTCAGGCTTTGTTCTGTCTCCTTACTGAATTCATCTGCCACCTTATTAAGAAGGGCCTTCGAGAGCCCAGCATTAACAATGTAGCAGAAACCAGAGGCCTCGAACCAGACCCATGATTCTTTGCAGTGAACACTTGCAAGTAAAGATACATGGACAAAGGGCTTCACAGCATGACTCACTGTGTCACAATGCAGCTTCCGTGACGAGATTTTAAAGTTTTTCCCTTATTTTATTTTATTTTTTCCTTTTTTTCTCTTAAAATTTTGTTTTATTTGGGGGGTGTGCATGGGAAGGGATGGGGAAATGAATGAGATCAAGGTACGTGGTGGAAAAGTCACATAGTATAAACAAACAAACAAACAAACAAACAAATAAATAAATAGAAGGGCATTCCTTCCATTTGTGTTAAAAGCACAAACAGCCAACATTTATGGCTCTGTCAGCATCTGTCCCAGTACCTCACACCATGGACTGCAGCCCACGACCACACTCTTCACTATGTTAAATGTGGATTCTGTCCGGCACATCAGCTTGCACAAGGAGACGTCCCATGTTTTGCTCACCCTCACAGCTGCTGGTCTAGAAGAGGGAATCGTGACTGACTAAAAGGGACACACTTTCCATGTCTACTGACTTCTTGCTGGGGCCATGTTCTTCCAGACAGAATCTTAGCCCTTTGTAGTCAAATGGCAAGAAGCAGCAGCACCTTTGAGCCCGTGTCCAAGCCATGAGAAAACATATGAGACCTAGGGGTGCTTCCTTCCTGCTTGTCATTTAAACTGGGAACCTATTACTCCTGAACACACTTTTCAAACATCTCTTTGTTCACCCACTTCCTCCTTCGCTGGGCTGTGTCACTCGCTAGGAGAATCTCCTGAGGTTAAAGTTGGAGTCAGAACCATCAGGACCTCCTTAACTCAAGTTCCCTTTGGGTTTCTGTTATGTAACTAAGGAAGTCGATGCTGTGTGGGCCTTTTGGAGGGTGGAGTTTGTACTAGTGACTTCTCTGCTGCTGTGATAAAACACTATGACCAAATAACTTAGAGAAGGAAGGCTTAATTTGGAATTATGGTTCCAGAGGGTTAGAGTCCATCATGGCGGAGTGAAATCAGCAGGCATGGGGGCTAGAGCAGCAGGCGAGAGCTCACGTCTTAGCAGCAAACACAAAGCAGAGAGAGTAAATGAGAGAGAGAGAGCTCAATCTTTAAAGCCTCAAAGCCCACCTCCAGTGCGATTTGCTTTCTTCCTCCTAAGTCTCCCCAAATGGCACCACCAAGCCGGGACTAAACGTTCAAATGCCAGAGGCTATGGGGGGCATTTTTTTTAATTCAAACCACTACCAGGGGGCAGGTGAAAGAGTCAAGGTACACCTCTGTTTTGAGAACAAAGACTCCTAATCTTCCAAGCTTAAGCTAACACTAATGTATTTTCTGTCTATGAGGGGCCCAAATATTTTGGTCCAAAAATATTTTCCGTTTGAGTTAATTATATCCAGTCACCCATCTACACTAACTCATCTACCCTTACAGAGAGATAATCAGGGTATCTCCTCCCCACCTCCACTTCCCCTCTAAGGAGAGGATTGATCCGGTTGATCAGGACTGCCTGCATCCATTCACAGGGCACAGCTAAGACACCATCCTCTCGTTGTTTGGTAGAAAGCTTATCTCCCTTCTGCCTATTTACACCTTGGGTAAGTCCTCCTGAGCGTGTGCCAAACCTTGTGACTTGTAATGAGCAGTGTTTAGAAAAACTAAAACGCTGGTGTTCTGTGATTGAGCTACAGAAGACAGAGCTCTCCTTTCAATGGTATTCTTGTTGCATTTCCTCCCTTGGCTTGGACTCTTTGAGGAAGTAAGTGTTGCTATGACTTAGACGTGATCCCCCAAATGTTCATATGTTGGAAAATGACCCACATAGCCATCTGTTAATGGAATTTGGTGATGGGACCTTTGAGAAGGATTGGAATTGGATGAAGTCACGGGGGTGGGGCCCTGATATTATTAGTGGCTTTACAACAAAAGGGACCCAAGGAAGCAAGCTTGCTCTCTCTTGCCATCTGACACCCTCCACCTCATCATGAGACAGCAAGAAGGTCCTCCCAGACATGAAACAGGTACGGCCATCCTGTTCCTGGGCTTCCTTCCCAACATCTGTAACTATGAACTAAAACTTCTGTTCTTCAAGAATTAGTCAGTCTTGGGTGTTTTGTTTTAGAAACAGGAAGTCGATCAGGATACTGACTTTGTAAAGGCTCCATTCAGTAGCTCTCAAGCACCTGAATCCTTAGGACAGCCATGTGAGTGGTGTAAGAGGGGATTCTCCTCTAACTGAACTTAGATGAGGCCCTAGTCCCAGCCAACACCTGGACTCTGGCTCAAAAGAAACTGAAGCAGAGCTCCCCGCTAAGCTCTGTGCAGACACGTGAGCCACTGAAACTGAGACAGTAAGTGTGTGTGTGTGGTTGTAAGTGGTTAGGGGTTTGTTAACAGCCACGGATTACTACAAGCCACGTGGTATCTAGGCGTTCTCTCTACATTCTAACTGGCCCTAGGGTTGTGATCCCATATAGAAATGAAAAGCCAGATCTTTATTCAGAACACATTTATCATAAGTGTTTATTTCCCTCCTGGTCTGTGTAAGTAGAAGTCACTGGTTGAAAGGGGACTGACTGTCTTTGTATCTCTTGTTCAAGTGTCATTTGAATTTTACCCTGACACATGGTCTCATGGGTAGAAGAATGCCCCCCATGGGCTCACATGTTTAGATGTTTGGTCCCAGTTAATGGAACTGTTTGGGAAAGATTAGGAGTTGTGGCTTTGTTGGAGGAGGTGTGTCACTTGGGGTAGGCTCGAAACTTACAAAAGCCCACACCAAATCTCTTGCTCTCTGCCTGTAGATTAGGATGTAAAGCTCTCAGTTACTGCTTCAGCACCATGCCTGTCTGCTTTCCACCATGATGACTATGAACTAACCTCTAAAACTGTAAGCAAGCTCCCAATGAAATGCTTTCTTTAGTTGCCTTGCTCATGGTGTCTCTTCACAGCAGTAGAACAACAGTAACTAAGACACAGGCCAAATGACAGCAAAGCCAGCATTCATGGTCCAAAACTCTACAGTCTGTGGAGTATGTTACACTCCTGGACAAGACTTCTCAAACCTGTGGGCTTTGGAAATGAGGATTAAACTTTTCAAGCCAGCATCATTTCCCGGGGCGGGGGGGGGGGGGGGGATCCCCAGCAGAATCTCATATGGGCTGTGGCATTCTCCAATCAAGCCCCACAAGGACACAGGATCTGAGATACCTAGCTTTGAGGTTCAGAGGCAGATACTGGTAGGTGGCACCAGATTGTTTCTCGGGTTGGTTCTCATCTCTTTTGCTTTGCTTCCTTCCTCGTTTTGACAGCATCTCAGCTTGAATCTGATGTTGGAGAAAGAAAATGATAGCAGAGGTGATTCTGAGGACCTGAGAGTTTGCCACTGTTGCGTCGAAGAGCCGATACCAGCAACTTTCAAACAGGCTCTGGTTATCCAGCTAACAAGCCTACTCTGGCTCTGTTTGTCTGTGGAGACTAAAGTCTGACCGTGGGGAAGCCCAGGATATCCCTGGAAATTTCTTTCCTGTTTGTTCTGTTTCTTTGATGTTCTCCATGTTCGTAAATGATTCCACTGAGGGACCATGTGATAGATTCAAAATTGGGCCATAAATATTCCCCATCCTTGTGTTCATTTGCTTTTGCAAATTCTCCTGCCTTAAGGTGACGTCTGTTCTCCTCCGCTTGAACTGGCATATGGGAAGGAAGCAGGGACTTGAAGAACACTTGTGAATTGGGCCTCTGTCTCTTGCCTGCTCTTTATTAAGCAGTTTACTCCAGTCTCTGGAATATCAGAGATCAAGAACGTGAAACAAAAACAGACAGCCCACAGAGCTTCCCCTAGGCTGTCAATCCAATATGGTGCGGATAAGGCCATCTGAAGCCATTACTAGCTACTTCCCAGGTGCCTGACAGACACAGACAAGTTGGTCTGAGACCAACCTGAAGTGGCCAGACCAGAATAACCTCCATTGTCAGCCAACCAAACAGTTGGTTTAAAAAAATCAGCTGAATTTTGGTCTGGAGCTATGGCTCAGTGGTTTAGAGCACTTATTGCTTTTGCAAAGGACCTGCTTCACCCAGCTCACAACCATCTGTAACTCCATTTTCAGGGGATCCAATGCCCTCTTTTGACCACCAAGGGCATCGGACATGCATGTGAGGGCATCAGGCATGCATGTGGTATACATATATACATGCAGATAAAACACTTACACCATATAAAATAAATCTTCAAGAAAATCCAGTGAGTTTTGAGGTACTAGATAACTGATGTAGAATTATATTGTGTGTGATTTCCTGTCAACTCATCTTAGGTTTGTATTCCTGAAGATGAAGGGATAGAATTTCTCAGAGGGTGAGATTCAGACCCTTTCCTTAGCCACTGAGCTTACTATGAAACAACTGACTACTCTGTGGACCAATGCAATGCCGGGTAGACGTTCCTGTAATTGCTTTCCTGGGTTGACTTGCCTCCCATGTATCTGGTCCCAAACATCTTGAGGGAAACTCTGAATTCCCTACCATATGTGAAGAACCTACCCTTGTGGTTTGTGTACATCCGAATTTGTTCCTGAAGCAGCGAGTTTTATTCTGAGGGTCCATTCTGAGTTTATGTGCTTGGGTGGCTCTTTGCTTCTAGCTGCAGTGATGTTGTTCACAGTCTGTGCTGCAGGCAGCCTCTAAGATGGTCCTCAAACACTCCACCTCCTGGTGGTCTTACCTTGCTTCATTTCTCTCCCTTGAGTCTAGACTGAGCTTATTGAATGACTTCTAAAGACTAGAAAACAACATGAGATGTCACTTTGGATGTAAGGATGCAAAGACTGTGATCTCCAGGTTGGGCACTACCATTTGATCATTGACCCCAGAAGTCAGCTTCTGTGTCCAGACGTGGCCCTATGGGGAACTGATGAGGAACTGATGCCGTTGACAAGTACATGAGGCCAGGAAGTGAACTTTGGTCTCTCTGTTGAATGTCACAAGATACTACAACCTTGGCCAATGGCTTGACTAAAACCTAATGAGACTGTCAACTAGCTAAGCCACACCCCTATTAAAAATCCACAAATATTGAGAGGGAATATTCATTGTGTTAAAGTTTATAGGTCATTTGTAACATGGCAACAGCTAACTAATAGCTAATAACTAACAACTTAGGTCCAATCCTAGTAAAGTGAGAAGCTGAGTCTTCTGCAGCCATCATGCCCCTGTGAGTGGAGAGATCTAGACTATACTGTTGGGCTGTGTGATCCCCACACCCAGGACTCTGCCTGACTGAGCACTGGTACCTAGTGCTCATTAAATGAAAGCTAGGTCAATCTATAGCATAGAGAGGAGGTAGGAGAAGCTGACAGGGATTGATAACTGCCTCACTAATACAATCTGAAATGGGCCACATTACCAAACATCTATAGAAATCCATATATTTTTGTTTTCATATATGCTGCGTAGAACCACAGTTTCTCAAGTTTGAAGTTGGCTTCAGCCAATTTTCCCTGGCAGAGTTTCTAAACTTCTCCAAAGTCTCTGCCTACTTGCTCCATTTGCTGGGGCTCTTCCAAGAGAGGGGATGAATAAACTGTAGCATCAGGATGGATGTGGTGTATGTCAGGTTTGCTCTTTTCTGCTCCCCACCAGCCCTAGAAGATACAAAGGCATGTGCTGTGGACTCCATTACTGCACATTTCCAAAAGAAACCAGAAGCATGACTCCATTGAGAGATGAATGTGGCAGGCTGACACCGGTGATTCAGTGCTGTGCCACTCTGCGCTAGGAGTGCCACTCTGCTGGGAGTTGACTCCTTATCTCACCAGCAGTGTTCAGAAGAAACCCTCCCTATTTTTTCATGTTTCCTTGGGCCTTCCTGAGCAAGTGTAGCTATTGGGAAAAGTGTGTACATTTTTATTCCTCTGCGAGTGCTGAATTAAATTAGGGTTAAACAGAAACAAACAAACAAACATAAACAAAACCCAGGAATTCCAATAACATCCTCAAGGACCACAAGTGTTCAGTCTGTACTGACACTAGCCTCCTTGCTGACTTTTATCATAAAGTTTTTATTAAATATTCTGAATTATCTTTTAAAGATTATTTTTAATGTGGGGTGTGTGTGTGTGTGTGTGTGTGTGTGTGTGTGTGTGTGTATCTGGGTATCTGAGGATGTTAGGAGAGCGTTGTGAGTTGCCCAGTGTGGGTGCTGGGAACAACTCTGCCCCTCTGGAAGAACAGCAAGCACTTGTAACTGCTAGGCCATCTCTCTAGACCACTGTATTTCATATTTAATAATAAGCATGAAACACGGTGACTGGAACAAGGGTCAGACACCCAGACGATGGGTGCAGGAGAACAGTAAGATCGTCAAGCTCGGGGCTCACAGATGGAAAAGCTGTACCCCAAGTGGCTGCAGCAATCAGGGAGGTAGAAGGAAGGAAAAGAACAGCAGAGGGTGGCAGGTACTGTGATAAAAGGGGAACATGGCTTTCAAAGGATGTATACACTTCAAATTTATTACATTTTATTTGCTTGTGTGTATGTGTGTGTGTTTGCATGACATGGCATGCATGTGGAGGTCAGAGGACACACTGTGAAAGTTTCATTTTATCCATCTGCCGTGTGGGTTGTAAGAGTCAAGCTTGAGTCCTTGGCTCAGCATCAGGTAGTTTTACCTGTTGACCCATCTCAACCATCCCTTCCCACACTTAAAGATAAGGTTCTAAGGAGTCCAAGTTGGCCTCAAACTTGCCATGTAGCCCAGGAGAGGATGGCCTTGAGCTCCTGATGCTCCTCTGCCTCCACCTGAAAAACGCACTGGGATTGCAGGCATGTACCACCATTCCTAGATTAGGCAGTTCTGGGAATCGAACCCAGGGTCTCATGCGTACTTAGTGTGCATTCTACCTTCTGAGCCACACCCAGCCCAAGAATGCAGACATTTCTTAGTCCTGCTGAACTATTGCCACATGGAAAGATAAGCTCAATCATTGCCAATCTTCTAATATTTAGCCCCCCCATCTGAAAGTCCACAAAATTCATATGTTCCATTTCAAATATGTATAGTGATTTCAATGCAAATAAAATCAGTGCTAGTGAAAGACACTTGTCAGTTGGCAATGTCTGCTTGTGTTCCCCCCATCTGTGATGGAGTGTGTTTAAAAACAGACACGTACACGAGAGGGTTTGCATGTATGAATTCAGTTTAATCATACCAATTCTTAAACAAAAAGTTTCCTCCAAGAGACAAGAGTTCACAGTAACTGCAAAGCTTACTCACAACTTTTAAAAATACCGGTCATGCTTAGGTAGCATTCAAAGGAGATAATAGAGAGTAACTGTAAAAACTTTGACCAGGAACATCAGCGTCTGACTTGAAAAATTACAAATACCGAAGCGTTTTGGTGTTGGACACAGTTAAGTTTTGACACTGTTGGTTCGTTTAGTGGGTGAGTTTCTGGAAGTCTGGAAAATTGTACCTCTATCAGTGGGTAATGCGCTTATTCTAAACTAAACAGTTTCAAATGTAGAAAACAAACTAGCAAGCTATACATACAAAGAAAAGCCCTCTAAGACAAGCTCTCCACATGATGGATGCCAGCAGAGGCACCCTGATCCTGGAAGACTGGAATTGGTAACAGACACTCAGCCTGAAGTCTTACACCCAGGCTCAGCAATGGAATCTGCATTCACCTACACATTAATGACAAACTCTGGGTTAGTATATGAGAAGCCAGCAAATTCATTTTGGTCCAAGTTCATGATGAAGAGTTTGTCAGTGGGAGTCAGTTCCACAGGCTGCCTGGTGAACTCTTTGTCGAAGTTGGAGGTGTCTCGCTTGTCCCTCTGCCAAATGGAAAGCAAACACATTAACACAGAAGCAGCGGCAGCAGCAAGAAACATGACCAGGACATGCCAGTTACCAGAAGGCTGAGAAAGGCTCCTGAGCAGTCAGCCCCGTGCTGACAGCTTTTAGCAGATGCATTCCGTGTACCGGCTTTCGCTTCATAGTATATGCTGGCTTTGGGGGAGAAAACTTGGTGCGAATTTTCTATGAGAAGAAAAGAATCATTGATTTCTTTAAGAATTGCCCTAAAGGGGTGTGTGTGTGTGTGTGTGTGTGTGTGTGTAAGGAAATACTATGCTTTCACTTTAAGGTGAATTACATGGGTAACTATATCTTTTCACAGCTAATGTCATAGAGTTAGTTAGCTCTTAGAGTATCCTGGAGGAAAACAACTCAATAGCGACCCCTGTGGCCAGGAGCTGACTTTGTTGAAGGAAAAAGAAAGAACTATTTGAACACATTGCTCTCAGAAGACAAGCCGAATGGCCAGGTACTGAAAGCAGATCAGTGTTCGTTGCAAGAAGCTAAGCACTGCCCACCTCATCCTAATGTCTGAGACTCACTAGTGACCATCTCGACAGCCCAGCTGGAGCCAGGGTTGTGTTGTAAGAGAGGGCTCAAAGTTAGGCCAATCTCCTACGCTCTACTTAATTCATATTTTAGAGTCAGCCTTCGAAATGAGATTAGTGGGAGCTAGGCTTTGGGATGCTGCTCAAAAGCCGACCACAAGAGTAGAATCTGGGACTTCACTAACCAGAGAGTCTCTTCAAAGATGTTGGTAGTGTGCTTTATAAGAAACACAATCCCAAGCTTGAAGTAAGATCTATGAAGGTGAGTTTGAAAAATGAAACTACTCAGTTTTCATAGGTAATCTGGCCAGCCTGCCTGCCTGCCTTCTTCCTTCCTGCTGTTCTTCCTTCCTTCTTACCTGCCTGCCTGACTGCATGTGTATAGGCATGACTAGCTACAGTTTGAGGCAGGTTCTACCAGGGATGTGAATGTGGGCCGACTAGTGGGTCTTTATGATGTGCTAGCCTCTCCAGGGTCCTTGTAAGCCCATTAATCCTTCCCATTCTCACCTCACCTGTCTTGAGAAGGCAAAGTTGACGTCCTTGCCTCCCATTGTTGGATGTATGAGAAAGCTGAGACACAGATCAGTGAAGGGGCTTGCCCAAGACTGCACAGTGGGTTGATGATATGTATCTGACCACATAGCAGCTAAGTTTGCCTCATTGCAGCTGTTCTGGCTGGAGAGACAGCCTGAGGGCTGTTTTCACGAGGCCTGGGATTCTCCAGCAACTGGCAGCAGGTGCCTGGCTGAAGCCAAGGTTGTGTAACACTGGAGTTCGCTGGCTGACTCACTGTGGTCAACCTTTAGCTTAGCTCTTGACAGAGACTGGTTGATGCAGATTTCCTGTTGCCAGGCTCCACACTACTTCTTCTTGGATGCTCCCCTGAGACAGGTAATTCCCTCCTTTCTACTGGGGTGTCTGAGTAGGGTTATGGGATTGAGGGGGACAGGCTGGCATCAGGAGGTCATCTGAAAGAGTGTGGGCAGAGAGGAACAGGCTAAGGCTACTCATGCAGCTCTTTTCTACATGGTGGTCCATCTTTTGCCATGTCCTGTTCATCCCGGCTTTTGTGAAAGGTTCTAGGCTTGGGCACTCAATGTGATGCCTTCTGTCTCTCTAATACTGTCCGCTTTCTCTGTCCTGGTCCTGCAGTCAGGGTGTCAGCACCCGTCTTCTCGTCGTCTCCTGTGCATTTACTGCTTTGGGGAATTTGCATTGTTTCTTTCCAGGAGGGCAAGGTCCTTGTCTGTTCCTGGGCTATTGTGTTTCCAATGCCAAGAAGAGTACCGAGCACACACTAGGCTGTTCCTAAGTACTCACTGAATCAATAAAAGAAGACTTGGTTAAAGGGGCACTTCCTTGCTTTTCCTAATTCCTGAGGCAGATCTCTCTTCACACTGAAGCAAAATGACAGCCGTTGTTGCCACCAGCTCTAAGGCTTACAGAAATGGACACTGCACTGGGAGCCAGCATGAAGTGAACTGTGTATGAGCAAGGTCCTGAAGCTATAAGGCTCTGTGTGGGCAGGAGAAGGGCAGACCTGGGGCCAGAAGATAGGCAGCTCCTCCTTTGGGGTCTCTCCCTGCCTAGCCATCCTTACCTGAGAGGATGTAGTAGAACTTCCCTTTCTACCAGCTCCGACTTTGGAAGCCTTTTCTTATTCACTATGCTTCAGTAAGCCAGGTATTCCACATAAGACTTCCTTTTAATGGGCTTCATCTCATGAGCGGTATCAGAAAATCCTCCAGGATTTTACCCTAGAATGTTGGGAAGGAATGGGCCCCTTTGTTGTGACAATTCTTTTTGGGGTTGTAGCATCTGAAGCCACGTGAGAACAGAAACACTCATCCTAAGAAGAGCAGTAACTCTACGGGCCTCCCATGGGTCTCTCTCTGATCATGGCCCTATCCTTTCTCAGAAGGGATCAGTGAGAAACCTAAGAAATTGAAAGGGCAGACTCATGGATCCAGACATATGATTGGTCACAGTTGACAACTTTAATTAGATTTCTTTGATTTAGTTTTTTTTTCTTCAGTTCTCCCAGAAGTTAAATACTTCTTGTGTGTGTGTGTGTGTGTGTGTGTGTGTGTGTGTGTGTGT
>CABHPH010160741.1:5216-30340 GCA_902168325.1 Peromyscus nudipes | reverse complement strand
CACACACACACACACACACACACACACACACACACACACACACACACGCTCGCTCGCCCTTCTCTGAAAAAGCTACATATCTATAGCAAAATCCTGCGTTATTGACCTTGGGAGAGGACAAGGACTGTGGAGAGATGGAATGCTGTCCTCTGAGAACCAAAATCATCTTGGGCTGTGGAGGTTCTTTAACAGCCATTTACTTTTGACCTCTGTATCCAACCCAATGTTCTCATGGCTGTTAGGTAAATATGTTACCAAGCTTAGCAGAATTCCACCTCCACCAACCCGAAAGATAGGATGTCATAAGGGAACATCTGAGCTGCAGAGGAAGTCCCCTCCTGACATATCCACTGACAATTGTCAGATGTGTTGACTCACAACTTCCTTGTTCTGTGGCTATGAAGGTCATTTAACTGCTTCCACAGTAGAACATGTCATTCAGGGTGACCCAAATCCATGTTCCAAGGCCATATCACTTATATTTAGCTCAGAATAAGTTTTCTTTTTCTTTTTCTTTTTTTTTTAAATTTCCTTCAAAGCAGGTCAAGGGGCTGAGGAGATGGCTCTCCAGCATTGGTTGCTCTTACAGAGGACCCGATTTCTGTTCCCAGCACCTACATGGTAGCTCACAACTATCTGTAATTCCAGTTCCAGAAGATCTAATGCTCTCCTCTGGCTACCACGTGTAGCTGCATGCATGTGCATAAATCTACAAACACATACACATAAACAATAAAAGAAATCTATAAAGCAGAGTCCATGTTCTTTGTCAAAAAATTTATACATGCTTATAAATGCATGTGGATATATTTTAAGCCTTGCTGTTTTTCTAGAGAATTCTAGTTAATAGAAGGCCTGTTATAGACAGCCTGCCTGAAACCCAGGTGAGCGATGGCCTTGCTATTAGGCCCTTTCATCTATGGAGAGAAGCTGGGTGCCCCACTAGGGCAGAGTTCCCCATGTCTAGAAGGAAAGGCTCATCTGACAGACAGGAGGCCACTTCAGGTCAGCTAGTGGAGGTTGATTCAGGAAGGAACAGACTCCCAGGACCCACAAGGCACCAAAGGAGGGCTGCAGAGTGTGGTTGCCAGGGCAACCTCACCCCCAGAAAGGCCCTCTGGGGGAATGATGTGGCAAGAGCCTCTTTCTTGCATCTCTCCAGAACATGAGGCAGTTGGGGGGGGGTGGCTAGAGACGAGAAAGGAAGACGGAATCCCAGGGATGTCATTCCAATGGTGCTGCCTGAGGCTCAGGACACAGGGGAGCAGAGGGCTGGAGGAGCCTTGAGTTCCATGGAACTGGAAGTGGTGTGAGCAAGGCCTTATCATCTCTTTCATCTTTCCAGAGTGATGTCAAGAGCTGGTGTCCACGCTCACTGGGTGGGTGCACACAATGCTTGTGTGGTGACTAGAGAGCGTGTCCGCAGAAGAGTGCGAGGACGCCTGTGCATGAACCCACTCTGCAGACATGCCCAAAAGGCGTGCCTCAACGATGGTGCTTATTAACCCAATTAAGTCAACAACGTCACACTGCAATATAGAAGCAACCGGGCTCTAGCGGACTATGAAATTTCAGGGCCACACCTGCTGTGTTCTGGCCACTGTGGCACAGGTGCCTCAGGTCACAGCCATGGCTGCTCTGTGACAGGTCACACTAGGCTCAGAGGAAATCTCTTAATTCCAGCCATCATGAGGCACTCCTGTCCTCATCCTCGGATTCCAAGGGTCCCTTCTCTTCCCCGCTGATGTCAGGGCCTACCGCCTACACTCTGCAGCCTCTATCTACAAAACAGTGATGTCTCCGCTCATCTGCATCCTGAGACAGAAAAGAAACCGCAGAAAAACCACGCCAACCTGTAGACATAGCTACCAAGTGGGCGAAGCCACCGGAAATTGGTTGCTACTGCGCAAGTCTAAACAGACTAAAGCAATGTGGTATCAGTCGTTATTACAAAAGCACTGGTGTTGGACCAGCTTATCCCCCCTTCTCTCTTTCCTTCTCTCTCTCCTGCCTCGGAACCCATGCTGGCATCACTGTATCGCAGAGAATTAGGTGTGAGTGGCTGACTTCCTGCCTCCACCTCCCAAGTGCTGGGGTTGCAGGCTGCACCACCACCCCAGCTTCAGCCCTCCTTCCTCACTGTCATGGTTCATCTTCATCTCAACTTGACTGCATTTAGAATGACTTAGGAGACACACCTGTGGGTATGTCTGTGAGGCTAGTTTCTGAAATGTTGAACTGAGTGGTGAACACCCTCCCTCAACTTGGAACACCGCCTTCCAACAGGGAACCTGACATGAAGAGGTCTGAGGAAAGGCAGCTGCCCTACGCCTGCCTTCACGTGGTTTTTGTTGTTGTTGTTGTTTTGTGTTTTCCTGAGTGTGTCTATTGCTGCTGCTGTTGTTGTTGTTGCCACCAACCTCTGCTGATGTTAGACTCTGGCTTCTTCAGCCTTTCAACACAGACTAAAGCATGCAGACAGCAGCTGTTGGCCTTTCCAGTCCATATGCTATGCGCCAATCCAACCAATTTCTTTTGTAAATATATATATATGTATGTATAATAATACATATATATATATATATATTTCCTAGAGAAGCTAACACAGCCACATGTGGTGGGATTCATTTCTGTGAAGTGTCTAGAACAACTCAAGGGTCTAGATCAAGTGGCCCTGATCTCCCTGCTACAATGCCTGGCTAAGGTTTTTTTGCTTTTTTTTTTTTTTTTTTTTTTTTTTAGTTCAGTTGGCTCTAACTGACATCATGATGGCTGTGCTGTAGATGTACCCAGGCCACTGAGCAGTGGAGTGGGAGAACTGTGTACAAATTATACCTCAATAAAGCTGGGACACCAAGCAGGAGTGCATCACCCATCCTCACCATAGGGTACCCTGGACCCCCTGGGCAGCCATGCCACATCAAGACAAGGGCAACTGAAAAGACACATGTCCATCTGGCTTTACCCACTGCTCCTGGGGATGTCAGTGGGTCAGCAGGGTGAATCCCTCTTGCTCAAATGAAGAGAAGGTGACTCAATGGTAAAGACACATTATCAAGGCAAGGTATAACTCAATAGCAAAGACCCAGTATCAAGGCAAGGCACAACTCAATGGTAAAGACCCATTATCAAGGCAAGGCACAACTCAATGGTAAAGACCCATTATCGGGCTGGAGAGATAGCTCAGAGGTTAAGAGCACTGACTGTTCTTCCAGAGGTCCTGAGTTCAATTCCCAGCAACCACATGATGGCTCACAACTATCTGTAATGAGATCTGGCGCCCTCTTCTGGCCTGCAGTCATACATGCAGACAGAACACTGTATACATAATAAATAAACAACATAATAAATAAGTAAATATTTAAAAAAAAATCCTCTCCCTCATGTTGGCCCCAACTTTCAAGTCCGTTGGATTTAGAAAATAGTAATACAGGTTTAAAAAAAAAAGACCCATTATCAAGGCAAGGCACAACTCAATGGTAAAGACCCATTATCAAAGCAAGGCACAACTTGCTTCGCCTCCAGGTTGATGACAGGAGTGTGTACTCCCAAATGTTCACCTGCTACTCACATGTCCATTTGTTTTTGTTTGAGATAGGGTCTCAAGTAGCCGAGGCTGGCCCCAAACTCTCTATGTATCAGAGGCTAGCCTTGAACTCCTGATCTTCCTACCTCTGCCTCCTGAGTTTGGGGATTACAGGCCTATGATGCCATACCCAGTTTCTGCTGTGCTAGGGATGGAGCCCATGGTGTGTCAAGGCAAGCAGTCTGCCCACTGAGCCCACCAGGTCACCTCTTTTTCTCATGGACCCTTGTCAACCACCCCGTTATGTTTGTTACATTTCTGGAGTGAAAATCACCCTTATAATGTTTTACAAAAAGAATGAAAAACACCATCCATTTCACGCCTGCATCATCCCTGGCAGTCCAAAATTAGCATAACAAATGTTCTGAAGGAACTCCTAAAAGAGACGCTGAGCAATCTTCAACACCAATATCCACAAGCCCTTCTCCGAGGCACTGCATTTCCTCCGGCAATGAGTGGCGACATCTTTAACTCAAACTGGGATGTTCTTGGAAGAAGAAGCATTGTGTAGACATCTGTCTGGAGACACTCTGCCCACCCCTGGGTAGCAGGGACTATCTCCTCAGACCCTGGAGCCATCAGACGTCCTTGGAGGAAGTACCTGTCTGTGTTACCTCTAACTGAAGCCACGGGAACTACCATTTCCAGACACACTGCTTTTATCTTGACACCCCCACCTCACCCTCATTCATCTTCAGTGAGGCCTCTCTGACACAGAGGAAGCAAAGGGGCTCTGGGGCCTTTCAGGCCTGCCAGCGGCACCTGCTGCTCCTGTCAGGGAAACACAGAGAAGCCATCCAGACCTCAGAAGACCCATGTCACCAACACTGCAAACAACTCCCAGGAAGCTGGGGGTCTGCTCCACACAGTCCTGAGCTGTGTTTCCTAGTCAGGCCTCAGAACACCACCCCCTGAGTTGAGGGCAGGAACAGGTTTAGGAGAGCCTGTCTCTCTGACCATGAAGGAAAACCATGGCAGAGGCCGCTGAGGGGCAGCCAGAGCCACTTTGGGGAGCAGTGCCAGGATTCAGGGGCTCCTCACAATGCTCCTGCCTGTGCTCCCACTCTCTGAAGCACCATCCCAGTGAGACGCACAGACAAAAACTGTTGCCTTGAAACTAAGTCATCTCCAGAGCTTAGATGCCAACTTACTATTTTCTACTCATGGAGCCAACAAACACACATAGTCTGTGCCAGGTCCGAGCTGAGGAGCCAAGTGTACCTCACGGATGAATAACCAGATTCACCCTGAATGACGCCTTCCCAGAAGGCAGCTGGGTGGCGTTTTGATCCCTACAAAATTGGGGGCAGCAGGAGTTGTTATGGGGGCTCTTTCCTTTTGAGGGAATAATCTCTGTGCACGTGTGGGTGTGTGTTCATTTTCCTATCTGTATGGGTACACGTGTGTGTGCACTCCTGCGTGTGCATGTGGAGGCCAGAGGACAACTTTAAGTGCCATTCCTCAGGAGCGAGCCATCGACC
The DNA here is from genome assembly GCA_902168325.1 of Peromyscus nudipes. Classification (NCBI taxonomy): domain Eukaryota; kingdom Metazoa; phylum Chordata; class Mammalia; order Rodentia; family Cricetidae; genus Peromyscus; species Peromyscus nudipes. Next base: position 25,273 of record CABHPH010160741.1, on the reverse strand, counting down.
TTGTTTTTTGAAACAGGTCTCTCACGGTGCATTAGCTTCTTTTCTGTTGTGGTGATAAAACACCACGACCATGGCAACCTATAAAAGAAAGAGTTCATATTGGCTTGTGGGTCTCGACAGAGCGCCACGGCAGAAAGCGGCAAGCACGGTGGCAGGAGCCGGAAGCTGGAAACCAGAAGCAGAGAGAGTGATCTAGGAGTAGGGCCAGGGTATAAAACCTCAAAGCCTACTCCTCCTGTTGAGTTGCCCCCAGCAAGGCTGGACCTCCTAAACCTCCCCAAACAGTACCATCAACTGGGGACCAATGTTCCAATGCCTGAGCCTTTGGGGGAGATAGTTCCCATTCAAACCACCGCATACCGGGACCTGGGCCTCATTGATCAGGCAAAGCTGGCTGCCTGGGGAGCCCCAGGGCCCCTTCTGCCTCTACCTCCCTAGCACTGGGATTATAAACATGAGCCACCATGTTCATGTGGGTGCTGAGGTTCAAATGCAGCTCCTCCCGCTTGCAAGGCAAACAGTGTATTAAACTGAACCACCTCCCCACCTCGGGAGCTTGTTTGTGACAGTCATGCAAGCCTGGAACTGGCTGACCTCAAACTTACACATCCTCCTGCCTCTGCCTCCTGAAGGCTGGGATGCCAGGCGTGCATGCCACTCCCTGACAGGAGTTCTCCCACAGTGCTAGGTGGTATCATCATCTGCTGCTCATGTTCTGTGAAGAGCTTCAAATAAAACACAGACTTGAAGGCACTGGGTCACAGATGGCCTGAGATTTACATCCTCGAGGGACCATGTCCCCGAAGCCAGCAGGGAACAGACCCCTCCTAATCCCAATGCTGCCGTCTCTCACTAATTGAGATCAATTTGTCCTTATTAATGTCATGGCTGGCTGAGAGTTCTCTCTCTTGAATAAATATCATTTCTTAAATACCAAACCTCTGAGGCATATTCTCAAAATGTTAACAAGAAATGGAGAAGACTCACAGGCTAACACTATCTCCTGCACTGTCAAATACCTGTGTGTGTGTACGCTTGCATGAGGGTACAGAGGTGTAGGGTACATGTATATATGTGTACACGCACCTAGAGCCCAGAGGACGATGTCTTTCCTCAGGTGCCATTCATATTTTTACTGGTAGCTGTTTGTGTTGGCATGTGTATATGCAATATGTGTGCAATAGCTAAAGAATGCAAAAAAAGGACATCTGATCCCCTGGAACTAGAGTTACAAACAGCTGTGAGCTGCTATATGGATGCTGCGAACTGAATCCAGGTCCTCTGCAAGAGCAGCCTGTGCTCTTTACCCTCTGCCCCCTCTCCTTTTTTTCTTTCAGAGCTGAGGACCAAACCCAGGGCCTTGTGCTTGCTAGGCAAGTGCTCTACCACTGAGCTAAGTCCCCAACCCCTGCCCCCCCCTTTTAAAGAGGTCCTCCACTGGGCTAGAACCCACTAAGTAGGCTATGCTGGCTGGACAGTAAGGCCCAGGGATCCTCCTGTATCTGCCTCCCCAGTGTTTGGATTACAAGGCCACCACCCTCAGCTTTTTTATCAAACAGTTTTGATGTAATGGATGAAAAAGAAAAGCCTCATCTGCTTCTTCCTCCATCCACATTAGCAACCAAGAGCTATGGTGCAAGCATCTCACGTGTGGAGAGCTCGCTCCAAGCTGGTGCAGGCTGGGAGAATGACAAGCACCATCCAGGGCTCCCACAGCCCCCTGTGGAGACAAGACACCAGAGGCAGCAATGGAGACCACACACGGTCCTGTGTGGAGGGACTTATGTGCCTTCCATGCCTTCATCAACACTGGACTTGTGTGCAAACCGTCTTCTTCCTCGGAAGAGGCCTCCATTGATCCTTGTTGTCTCGGGATTTGCTGAGTGGCATGACCTTTCCTGCCGGATCACAGTCAGCTGTGGCTCTTCTCTAGAAAGACTTGGATCCATAGCCCTGGCATCTCTCTTCCCAGACTCAGTGTTCCACCCAGACTCTTACTCCAGACATGTCACTCACTGCCCCAGGCATGCTTGGGCTTCTTACAGAGGCTTCTAGATCTAACAGAATAATGGGATCAATGCTGCATGTATCCGGAGACATGTGAGGAATGACCATGGACTCATGGCTGCTCCCCACACTCCCAGGAAAACTAGCAATGGTGAATGGGAGCACATGAACATCTATTAAGAGAACCAGTGCCACGTCCAACACATGACCCCCAAAGCCTCCCTGACTTCACAGAGGACCCAGCGGGGTGATCTTACTATGAGCACAAAAAATGCTCCTCCAAAAACAAACACCTCTCCAGAGGAACCGACTGCCCACTGTGAGCATCACATTGCCCACCACAGTCCTGAGTCTAGCTAGTTCTCAGGGATGTGAATTAACAGAGAGCTACGCAGTGTGCGTATGCAAAGATTCAAAGACTCTTGGCAGTGCTTATTACTCTCAACTTGACAGGATCTAGAAGCACACGGAGAGAAACCTCTGCACACTTGTCAGGGAGTTGCTAGAGTTGGCTAACTGAGGTGGAAAGAGCCAGCAGCACCGTCTCATTATGCTGAGGTCCCATGAACAAAACAAAAGGAACTGAGCACCAGTTTTCACAGCTCTGCTTCCTGACTGTGGGTGTCACGTGACCAGTTCTGGGTGCACTTGGTGCTGGGAACCTGCAGCACTCTCCATGGAATATAACACAGCCCGGTCTGTCTGTTAAAGTCATTCAGGAACATTCTGGAAAGTATGAGAGGCAGGGAAGGCTGACATCCACTGAGTGTCCTCTGTGGGCCACATAGGGAGCCAAGGGCCGGCTACTGTGATGTGACTTGGGACCTCTGCATGCGTAACCTTCATGCACAATACTATCCCAAGTCAGCCAGTGAGGCCGGAATGAAATGGGGACCCAAGTGCCACATTGTGTCCTGCACAGACCCCTCTGTCTCTGGAGAGAGGTTGAAGCTGATGGCTCTCTATAGTTTTGGTAGACGTGGAGTCCCACTATGCCTGTGACATTCAAACTGTGCAGCACCTGAGGATCCTGGGTACAAGTCTGGTGTCTGAGTGAAGGCCCTGCCCCTCAACCCCCCGCCATGTCCCCTCTACAGTGACGGTCTCCTACTACAGGGCTATACTAGTGACTCTTCTCAACGATGTGACAAAATAATTAACAAAGGCAGCTTAAGGGCCAGAGAGGTAGCTCAACGGATGAAGACACCCACCATTAAGACTAACGTCCAACCCTTGGGACCCACACAGTGGAAGGAGAGAACTGACGCTTGCAAGTTGTCCCCCAACCTCCACACCCACACCCATGTACACACACACACACACACACACACACACACACACACACACACACGAATAAATGAGTAAATAAATATAAGAAATTGAAAGCAGTGTGAGGGAACGGTTACTTTGGTTCACAGTCCAAGGCACCATTCATCGTGATGGGGAAGGCAGGATGCCTGGGGTGTGGGACGGCTGGTCACATCACACCCATAGTGAGAAGCAGAGAAGTGAATGCTGGTACTCAGCTCGCTTTTCTTCTTTATCCAGCCCTGGATGCCAGTCCCTGAGATGGTGACGCCCACATCCAGGACCTTCCCTCCTTAGTTAAAGCTCTCTGGAGGGGCAGAGGAGATGGCTCAGAGGGTAGAGAACCTATTGTACATGTCTGAGGAACAGAGTTCAGTTCCCCACCACCCGTGTAAAAAGCTGGGCACAGGCAGGCACACATTTAATGTCAGTGCAGGGAGGTGGAGGCGGGACATTCCTGGGGGCTCCCTAGCCAGCCAGGCTAGACAGATTTGTGAGCTCCAGATTCAGTGAGAACTTGTGTCATGAAACAAGGTGGAGAGAATACAAATAGAGAAATGACTCTGCTTTCTGCCTCCTTGTGTGGTGCAGTGTGTACATCCATATAACACACACACACACACACACACACACACACACACACACACACACACACTTTTAAAAAACGAGGAGAAAAAATCCTCTTGAAATGTCTCATAGACACACCCACAGGCGTGTTTCCCAGCTGATCCTAAATCCCACTGAGTTAAGAATCTGGACCAATCACAACTCTAATCATTTGCATTTTACAAGCTCCTCCTCTTGTACACCTGGCATCGAGGTGCTCTGGGCTCACACCACCCCCTAGTGGTAGGGATGAGAAACTACATGATGCTCTGAGCAGGCTGCTCTTTGCCCAGTAGCTGTCTCCCAGATCCCTTTCCTAAGGGTCCAGGTCTGAGGCTGGACACCAGGGTCACAGAGATGGAAGCTGCAGCTGTGCCTCAGTCATGGACTATTCATATTCCCGCTTGGCTGCAGAGCATGGGGTCTCTCTCACTTAGCTGCAGAGCTCCTGCCTCACTGAGTGCCCAAGGAGTCGCCTGCATCTAAGAGATGCTGTCTCCAGACAGTGGTGGCAGAGAGTGACTGAGGCACTTTGATAGGCAGGGGCTTAGCTATGAGGCTGTCAGAGCCAGGCCCAGGGCACTCACGAGAAGCTGGCAGCCCATTTTTATCCAGGTCCAGGAAGAAAGTGACTAGGGGTCAGGCTTGGCTTTGGCATCTTGGGTTTGGGCTGGGCTGTAGCCTCCAGAAACCTGGAGAAGCTGAGAAGTTCCTCTTAGGGTGCAAGAAATGCATGAGGATTGAGCAGGGACCCAGACCTTCTAGGAAGCTGGAGTAGGGCGGAGGAGCAAAAGCTACCTGCTCTTCAGCAACACATGGAAGGTCATGGAAGGATGGGAAGAGGAAATGTGAGAGATTAGCTTTCAAAACCCTAAATCAAATGTTGATTCATTTACATCACACACCCAGGTTTCTGGCTAAAAGAATCAAATCCTTCACACTGGTTATAAGTCACCCCATTCCCGACCCACACCACACCTGTGCTGGCCATGTTTCACACGTGGCTCTTGCCCGGATATACAGAGAAAGTGGCTGGTGGTCCTCCTTGGTTCCTTCTGCTTAAACATGACTTAGGAAGGCATGGGCTCTGCTCCTTTGTCACAGCCCGGAACAAGTGTGTCAGGCCTTAGTTAATCACCACGTAGTGTCCACGCTACAGTGTCACCTACATCTGCCACGGCCAGGCAGATGGTCCCCTGTAAGTAGCCTGGGTAGATGTCCCCCCCCCCGGGAGCAATGGCCACATTTTAACATCCGCCTGCTTGCCTCCAGTTACTGTTGGGTTCTGACAGGTGTCACCTGTGAAGTGCAAGCTCCTCCAGTACAAACCCCACAGACACCTCTGTCCGGGTGCCATCCCCAACAGTTCACCTCCCCCTTCCTCACCGCCTCCATCTGGCTCCTCACAGTGCTGGGTCTCCCCGAGCTCAGGGTTTCTCTGTGTGACAATCTAGTCTTTCATTGGGGGCAGTGGCCTTCAGCAGGCCCAGGAGCGTCCCTTGTGAGAATGTGTGCTAATCACATGACTGGACACCCGACGCTTCCAGGTGTGGGAAGAATGACCACGGCTCTTGACAATGAATTTTCCCTGCTGCCTCCAAGGTGCCTGGCCCCGACCCTCCTCTGAAACTGCGGTTTCCCTGCAAACCTTTAGGATACCATCTTTATTTCCTATTCCCAGAGCTCTGGGCCGTTGGGACACTTGTCTCTGCTAGGACATCTCTCAGATATTATACTGTGTTCTGAGACTCTTCCGGCTGTGGGCCTCATGCCCTTCCTCTCGGGTACTGTCCTGAGAGGTCTCTGCGTGTTTCTTCTTCCTCTGGAAATCCACGTTCAGACCCTGAACCTGGCTGCCCCTCGGTCAGCTTTGCACTAACCTTGGCCTCCCTCCAGCTGCTGTTGTCTCTTTGCTAGTGTTCCTCTGGAGAGCCTTGACTGCCACCTCTCGCGGAGGCCATATCCATCCCCGCCACACCAAGGATATCGGGTCAGGACAATTTGGAAGGTCCCTTCCATGCCCAAAGTTGTCTCTGTCCCCACCTACCATCTTCACTTCCGCTGTCCAATCTTCCTTCCACTTGGGCTGCCCTCCCTTTAATGGCGGGCTATTCTCTGTGCCCATTTTCCGTGTGAAGTGTTTACATGCAAAGAGGAAACGGTGTGGGGTGTCTCTCAACATCGACTTCTTCAGGTGCTCCTGCTGGGGTGGGACGGTTGCAAAAGGGATCTATTTACAAAGGTGCTAACTCACACATAGGTCCTGAGGGATGGATGTGCTTGGCCTGTTTGGGAAAAGGCCAGCGGCTGGGGTGGCTGGAGTGAGGGTGGAAGGGAAGCGAGTGAGCTGAGAGAGGGCCATCTGTGAGGACCAGTGTAGTGACTGAGTTACTTGTCTCATCACTGGGATACAACTAAAGGGTGGGAGGCTTTATTCTGGCTCACAGTTTGAGGGTACAGTGCATCATGGTGGGGAAAGCATGGGGCAGGAACATGAGGAAGCAGAGAGAAATGAACACAGGTATTCAATTCCTTTTCATTCAGTCTGGAATCCCAGATGATAGGATGGTGCTCCCCCGCCCCGCATTCAGGGTGGGTCTTCACTCCCTAATTAACCCAATCTAGACACTCCTTCAGCTGTGCCCAGAGGCTGGTCTCCAGTGTGAGTCTAGATCCTATCAAGTTGGCCATCATCATGAAGCAACACAGGAACCAACTTCAGGAATGACTCCCAGGTCCACTGTGCACTTGAGATACAAGGTAATGGGACTCAGGTCCAGGTTCTCACTTCTTAAAATTCCAATTCCATTGTCTCGTGCCCCATACACTGACAGTGGGCTCTATGATATATCTAAGAGCCAAGACAACTCATCCATGGTCTAAGATCTCACCCACACTGCCAATAATGTGGCATGATGACCGGCTTTCACAAGGAATGATTGATTTCCATCCTTCTTCTGCTCTGCTGGCCATGCACACAGAATCAAATCCAAAGCCCTTGCCAAGCCTTATGGCCCTGCTCATTTCCAACCACAGGTGCCGGACTCTGTACCCTCCCCAACTAGCCAGCCTTGCCATTCCAAAAGCCCACCAGGCACATGCCGACCCCAGGGCCTTTGTACAAGCTACTAGCTCTAGACCTCCTTCTGCCAGAGATTCGAAGGGCCCCCTCCGTCCGTCCCTCCCTTTCTCCTGGTCTCTGCTCTGGTGTCACGAAGGCCATCTGGGGTACCAGCCTCCCTTCCACTCTGCTCTCCCATCATGCTTTGCTTCTCTTACTGTTTAGCAGACCTGACATAGTACAGTACATGTCTGTTTACTTGATGGCTACCTGTCTGCCTGATGTACTCTTGGTGGGATCAGGGTGCGGCCTGGCTGGCCTCATCTCCCCAGCACCTGCAAGCAGCATCACCTGCAAATGGCTGTCACTCCAAGTGTAGTGCGCGTTGGCCTGGCTGAGATGGCAGCGTCTACTCTGATTACTTTCCGTCATAAATATGTATCGTCTGCCAGTCACATTTTGGGTAGTTTGGGCTCCTGTCCCTCATCTAGAAATACAACTTCAACTCCCCTGTTTCTATGGGAACACAGAGCCTGAATCCCAAATAAGACTCGCAGAATTTTGGAGAGCAGAGACAGAAATGAGCGGCTTCCCCAGCCACATGCCCTTGGTGGGAACAGCAGGCTACCAGCCAGCACAGTCAATGATGCTTTCCCTCAGGCTACCACATCTTTGCCTGACTCCAGCCCCTGCGCTGTGGTGATGGACAAGAGATACATTATTTCGGGACTTGGGAGATGATGGCTCCCACGTGAGGACCCAAGTTTGATCTCCGGATCTCACTTTTAAAAAGTAGGGGTGTTCGAAAAAAAAAAAAAAAGCTGGGCGTTGGTGGCGCACGCCTTTAATCCCAGCACTTGGGAGGCAGAGCCAGGCGGATCTCTGTGAGTTTGAGGCCAGCCTGGGCTACCAAGTGAGTTCCAGGAAAGGCGCAAAGCTACACAGAGAAACCCTGTCTCGGAAAAAAAAAAAAAAGTAGGGGTGTGGTGGCATGGGCCTGCAAGCCCAGCACTGAGGGGTGCCCAGCAGGTAGGTCCCTGGGGTCCTGTGACCCACCAGTGTGGTGAAATAGTGTACCCTAATAAACTTATCTGAGGATCAGAGGACAGAGCCAGCCACTAGATTAGACATAGAGGCCAGACATTGGTGGCACACACACTTAATCCTATCACTCGGGAGGCAGAGATGGGATCTCTGTAAATTCAAGGCCACACTGGAAACAGAGCCAGGCAGTGGTGGCACACACCTTTAATCCCAGTACTGGGAAGCACACACGCCTTTAATCCCAGGAAGTGATGGCAGGGCGGAGAAAGGTATATAAGGCACGAGAAATAGGAACTCACGCTCTTTAGATGGAGGATTTCATAGAGATAAGAAGTTGTGGCTAGCTGTTGTACTTGTTTGATCTTTCAGCTTTTGCCCCAATATTTGGCTCTGGGTTTTTTATTATTATTATTATTATTATTATTATTATTATTATTATTATTATTATAAGACCTTTTAAGATTCATATTACACACCAGCTCAGCCTAATTTACAGATTCACGATCAAGGGAGAGACCCAGTCTCAAAATACAGGACAGACAATATATCCTGAAGAATGACACACGTGCATGTACACCCATGCACACATGAACCTGTACACGAATATGCATACACACACATCACATCACATATTTGGCTTTTACCTCCATTCATAGAGCAGAGCTCTTAACAACCCTTGGGATTCTCTAGGTATAGACATAAGAATGAGAAAAGACCATTTAGTTCACAGTCTCTCTCAGGTCAAGGCTAATGCAGGGACATCAGTAGATCAGAGCTGGGGTTTGCAGCCTTCCCCCTCAGGGCTGGAGGCTGGACTGGTCACACTAACCAATGATGTAGTCAACTATGCCATGGCCACTTCTAAGACGACAGGAGGGAGGAAACTGGGCCACAGCTCCTTGTGGGGACAGGCTAAACAGAGTCCTGGCTAGATCTACATGGAAACTCCCTGAGAACAGCCATGCATGGGCATGCGTGTGTCCAGGTTCAGTTCCTTGTGGACTCTGCTAAGGCCAACTCATCCCATGTATAATACAGCTGGGAACACTACAGTGAGGCATCTCAGAACCCAGCTTATGACCTCAGGAAGAGGAAATCCATAGCGAAGACAAAGAGATCTTAATCTTAAATATGCATGATATTAATAGCACTGGGTACCCCTGAACCCTCAACAAGGAAAGACATTCAAAACCCCTGGAGAAAGGGGGCCCAGAATAGCCTGGAAGACTTATTCATTTTCAAGCAAACCACAGCCTCTAGAACCATGATATCACCCAGTGCCAAGTGACAGTCATCACTGGCCAGTGTCTAGGCTGAGCAGTTGCTTTAAAACAGGGTGAGTACAAGAACTACAGGTTCCTGGTCACCAACAAAGGGCTTTACCCTCTGATCCTGAATGACAAGAAAAACCTTTCATCTGTCTCTTTCTGCATTGCTCAATCATGGGAAACCTCCACTCTACAGTGGGATGTGTTAGGAGATGTGGGTTGTCCAGCTGAACATCAAGTATCACCATCAACTGAAGAAGTCAAGCCCACAGAGTCATGGCCCATGTGTTCCCTTTGTGTGAACTGTCCAGAAGAGAAGGCTCCGTTGAGGCAGAAAGTGGTTGAGTGACTGCCTTGGGGGTGGGGGAGGGGCTGGAAGTGGCACCTTAGTGGGGACGTGACATCCTTTGGGGGTGATGGTAGGGTTCTTAGCCAGATGGCAGTAATGGCTGAGCAACATTCTGAATGCCCTTAATGTCACCAAATTTGTTTGATCAGCTCTTCTAAAAAGGTTAAGATGTTAACACTTGTGTCCTATGCATCTTCCCTGGTTTATCAACAATTACGAGCCGAGTTGTATGTTCCCAGAAGGTCATGTGCCAGGCAAGGGCCCGTGGAGGTTGTACTCCCTCCATGCCGGAATGGGAGCGGAGCGGAGGAGAATACAGAAAACGATAAGCCCCTGCCCGTCAAGTTCGCACTCTCTGAGACAAACTATTTAGTCAGCACTTTCCAACAGCTGCAGATTGAAAGTGGCCTTACTGCATTGCCCTTCTAGAACCTTCTACAGAGATGAGTCTCTGCATTATTCCCACTGTTTGGTCTAAAGGAAACAGGCTGCGTGGACAGGCAAATGGAACCACCTCAGGTGCTATGCAACAGGAATGCAGAGCGGCCTCCCCGCAGGAGGTACTGTGGCCACAGCCACTGGCCCTGTGCAGCCTTGGAGCTGCAGCCTGCCACGGTGGAGTCAGGGGCTCTCTTTACCTGAAATGGCGTCTGGCTGTTGTAGTTTTTCAATTCCTTGTTTCCACCCCGAAACAGCAGCACTCTGGCACAGCTGTCCTGCAAATGATAAAGTGAAAGTCCACTTGTGAGCTGGTGGCATGGACTTTATCGGAGATGATGGCTGCCAAGTTCAGGCTCACCGGAAGCCTTGTGTGGTGCTTCCCGGGAGAACAAAGACAGGTTGGGGGTGGGGAAGTCGGTAAAGCGCATGCCATGCAAGCGTGAGGACCTGAGTTTGAGCTCCAGAACCCATGTAGAAAGGTCAGGTGCTGGGACTAGAGATGTGGCTCAGAGGTGAAGGGTGGGTGATGCTCTTGCAGAGAATCCAAGACTGGTTCCCAGAACCCACATGGCTGCTTACAAACACCTCCAGCTCCTGGGCAACCCCTCCCCGGCTCCTGCGGTCCTTTCAAAAGTGCCTCAATTCTCACGGATATTCCTACAAATGACTAGGAATAAATCCTCCCCTGGCCCTGTCATCCACACCCACCCAGGTGGGACACAGGAAGAATCTCAGAAAACCTTTCTACTCACCCACAAAGGGGCTGCTCCAGAGTCCATATGAACCAACCCCAGAAGCCTGGCCCACAATTTCGATGATGGCCAGGCTGCAAAGGCAGAATTCATTCTGATACAGCAGCTCTGGCTTGAGTGGAGACCTAACATTCCAGTTGGGCAGTTCAATAGTCTGGCTAAGGAACCACCCCTAGGAGGGAGGAGACACCCCTAGGAGGAAGGGATGACCCCTAGCAAGGAGAGATCACCCCTAAGAAGGTGGGGACACTTCAAGCCATGTTAAAGAGATGGAAGGAATAATTATCCCTTTCAGGAGATACTGCACTTTTCCTTCCCAGAAGTCCCTCTGCCTAGCAGAGCCCCTATCATCCTCCATGTGGTTCTGTTGAGTCTGTGTCCTTTCTGATTCAGGTCTCAAAAGACACAGCTTTCCCCTTTCCATCTTTCCTGTGTCTTCCTTCGGGATGCTGGCCAGAGCTGAGTGTGCTGTCTTTGGTATGCTGGGCTTTCTTTTTCAAGCCCGTTCCCCATCATGCAGCTGCTTGTCCTCTCCATGTCTGACCTCAGGCATGGTTTTCCCCTTCTCTCCATTCTCCCTCAGGCAGCTGCCCAGACTCACAGCTTGCCTGCCCTGGGGATTTTCTTCAAAACTCTAATAAAAGCTTCCATTTGAGTCTGTTGTTACATTCTTTTATTAATGAAACTAGGAACCCCAAGAGGGGGCCCTGATTTCTCTGATATCATAGGGCAACCCTGGCAGGACTCCCCCAAACTCTGAGTTAACAGTTCCAGTCCGTCAGCTACTTCAGAACTGAAGGGCCAGGGGTTTCTGCAGCTTACTAACAGTTATGCTTCAACACACGTGTGAGTATGTGTGTGTATGTGTGTGTGTGTGTGTGTGTGTGTGTGTGTGTGTGTGTGTGTATGCGCGCACGTGCGCGCGAGCATGTGCATATGTGCACACGCCTGGGCAAGCATGTGTTCTATACCTCACTGCCCCACCTCACTCGCCTGGCACAACACTCCACTGGGTAACAAGAGGTCCATGTCACAAGAAAGAAGTAGAAGTTGTAGGGATGCCTTTGCTTGAATCGGATAAGAATGGAAATGAAGGGTTAGGTGAGAAAACAGGGCAATCTGGAGCTTCAGGAGGGTGAGGAAGGCAGCCCCAAGGCATTGATGCAGAGCTTAACCATTCCCCTGCACTCTCTTGGATGGCTTGAATCTTATCTGGCAGGTTTCCATACTTAAAAAAAAAATCAATGAAGTATGAATACATCAGCAATTTGTGTTCACCTTCTAAGGCCCATTTCCCTGCCAGTTTTTCTCTTCGTGCAAATTTTCAGAGACACTTAAAAATACATAGCTTCCCTGAGGGGAGTCTTTCTGAAGCCACCCTGCACCTAGCCATGGGCCCCATGCCTCGGGCTCCATGAGCTGTGGCCCTCGATATCCTGTCCACTTTGCAGGTGAAGGGATAGACTGAAAGTCACAGTCTTCCATGCATGTGGGGAGTGGATAAGCCAATGGCCATGCCAGTCCCTGGGGACACAGAATCAAAGTAGAGGGTTACTGTGTGCATGTGTGTGTGCATGTGTGAGCTTGGGATAGGCAGAGTGGTAGGGGGATGAGAAGCAGCCAGCTCAGGATGGGCTATTCTGAAGGTCTTTGTGTGGCCTTCAGAAGTGGACAGTTTGATGAAGATGAGGCAGGAGGTCAATAGCTGAGCCCTGGCATGAGAAGGAGAGAAGCTGTGGTCACAGATGGCAGGATCCCCACAGACAGACAAATGCAAAGACATTGTAGAAACAGCCAGGTGTGAGGGAATTATGGATGGCACTATGGGGCAGGTCTCAGAGACAATTTTCAGTGACAGGTGTACTTGGACAGTGAATACCATCAGAGGGTTATCAGAGGCCTTGGTGGGGATGGGTGATGGAACACGTAGGGATGGATCAATCGCGGACAGACCTGGACAAGCAGGATGGGTGTCATCTGGAGTTCAGCCTTGAGCTCCAGAGAAAAGTTACAGAGCAGGGAGGACCACAGGAACTGGGGCTCCTAAGAGGCACCAGGTGGGGACATCAGGTAAGTAGGGGTCATCACTGTGAGATACTGGGGGATACTGACAGAGAGTAGTCTACATTCTAGAAGGCACCAAAGTCTGTGGGTAGTTAAAGTTGATATCCCTAAAGGACAGAATCTGGGTACTAGGAGTATAAAGCATGGATGCCAAGAGATGCCACTGGGAAGTAGAGTTGGAAATGCTACATGGATGGGGCCTGTCTGGAAGGAATGATAGCGGTTTTATGGACCATGTCAGGGGAGGCATATGACCATCAAAGCAGCTTGCATGGGCATGGGTAAGGTATGAGCTGGGGCATGTGCCTCGGGGGAGCTTGGAAGTAGTGTGTTTCTACTCATCTTGGCATACGGTAGAGAAGGATAAAACCAGAGTTGTAGCCCATGTTTGTCCAGAAGGGCCAGCACTGCCACCAAGACCAACCCAGGATTTCCATGTCCTAGCACAGCTACATGGGGCACCATCACAAGAATGTCATAGACGTAAGTCATTCGTTGTTCAGACATGAGGCAGGACCTCATTTCCAGGTTAACTTATCCTTGAACATAAGCCTGTAAAGGCAGCCATGGATCAAACATGCACGCACTCAGGAAAAGGCTGGCATGTGAAGGGTTAAGACAGAAACATCACCAAGGTGATTCTGCAACCTTCAATAGTGTACTGCAAAAAAAGGACCAGGCTAGTTGAGACCACCTACTTCACATGCTCCAGGGCACCACCAGGCTTCAGCTTAACCTGTACCCCCTTAGCTCCATCCAGCCCCTGAAGGCTGGCGGGGGGGCGGGATTGGAATGGAAGCCTTGCTTCACCACTTCCTAACCTGGATCTGCTGACCAGTATGAAGAAAACACCAGGCAACGGTATCCACAAGGCTCTCAGAGGAAAGGCTACGGATGCCATCTGTCCTCGTTCACTTTAACTGTGAACTTGATACAGCATGGAGTCAGCTGAGAAGGGAGTCTCAGTGGGAAAGACTGTTCAGATCAGATTGGTCTGTGGGAATGTCTGGAGGTGACTGTCTTGATTGTTAATTAATATAGAAGAGAGCAGCCCACTGTGGGCAGCACCATTCCCTAGGTGGGGGGTCCTGGGCTATAAGAAAGGTAGCTAAGCATGAGCCTGAGTGAGCCAGCAAGCAACATTCCTCCATAGTTTCTACTTCAAGTTCCTGCCCTGATTTTCCTTACTGATGAACTGTGACCTGGAAGTGTAAGCCAAATATACCCATTCCCCTCCTAGTGGCTTTTGGTCAAAGTTGCTTTATTACATCACCAGACAGCAGTCCATTCTGAGAGACCCACAGCCATGAAGCCTATGGAGATGATTGCCCTCAGATGGCCCCAGGGAAGTAGCCACAGAGTGGACACATGTCCCATGAGAAACCAGCAAGGCACAGAGATACACATTGAAACACTCCCCTCCGCACACATACAAACGGCATACTACCAAGGGGCAGAGTGCACGTTTGTGTGTATGTGCATGTGTGCTCGTGTGTATATGTGTGTGCATGTGTGTATGTGTGTGCATGTGTGTTTTATGTGTGTGTGCTTTGTGTGTGCTTTGTGTGTGTGTGTGTGTGTGTGTGTGTATGTGTGTGTTTATCTTCTAGACAAAATAGGCTGCTCTAGTAACCTTTGATATTTAAGCTTCCTCTGATCCCTCATTATCCAGGGTGTTGCTTTCTCCCTCGGGAGCTCTTGGGAAGCCAGCGTGAGGCGGGAGAGTCCAAAGATTAGAATCAATTTACTGCTTACAATCAAAGCCCTAATTAGTTGATTGCATGCGAGGAAAGAGAATATTCTGATCACAGTGTGTTTTATTAGAAGTGTCCTGATGAAATTGATAAAGCATGCATAGCTTTCTACACACCTGGGGCTTCCAGATCTAAGGATTGGCTCATTAAAGACAATCATCGTCATTATATCACCACCACCACCACCACCATCATCACTCCATCACTGTCATCACTAACTTTACCATCACCATCACCACCACCACCATCAACTTCACTACCACCATTATCACCACCTTCACCATAAGTATCATCACAACCATTGCTATCATCATCACCATCCTCATTATCATTCCGTTATTTTCACCATAATAGCATCTTCATCACTATAATCACCATCACCACCATCATCATCTCATTATCACCAGCATCACCAACATCACCTCCATCATCTCCATGAACATCATCACCATGATTACCATCATTACCTTCAATATCACCACTACAGCCTCCAGTTGCTGAGCCCTCCCCCATGCCAGGTATCACAGATGTTTGGTTTCTACTTCAGCCTTTTAGTCATCCCAGACTCACAGGCTGCCCAACTGCACACCCAGGTCCCAGTTTACGCTCAGCAGAGCCCAGTGGGCCAGGCCTCCTCATCACTACCCCATGTCTCTGAGGTCGCTTCTCTCCTTGGCCCAGTCCTGCCCTTCTGAATTCTGTCCCTCCCTGGGGCACATCCTCAGCATCATGATCTGACTCCTATGTAATGGTGCTGATGGGGTCTCTGTCATCCACAGCCAAGTCTGTGCATCCACATAGATCACCTGTCAGTGGACAGAGGCCAGCAAGGTGATGATACAGAAGGGACAGACTGAAGCTATCTGTGTTCAGTGGACAAAGGCTGGGTTATCCTGTGAGCTCCGGGAAGCTATGCACGACTGACTTTGGAAGCTGTGCTGAGGAGGCTTCACTCACACAATTCAGACACAGCTATAGGCTCCGGAAGGACTGAGGGCTGAGAGTGAAGACCCGCCTACCATCCAGGGGAGCGCAGATTCTGGTACACTCGCTGACATCCCAGCTTGTCATGGTGTCAGGGGCTGTCTGGCCAATAACTGCAGAGCCTATGAACCAACACAGCATCCCTGGAGGTAACACAAGACAGGCTGCCAATATCCAGCTTAGCCACCTTGGATGAATCTGTCCCAGGATGCAGAGAACAGGCACACTGTCTGAAGTGGGAGGTAGCAGGCTGCCATCATGAGGGGACAGCTTTGGGGAGGGGACAACTCTCCCCACTCTTGCTCAAGCTCACTGGCCTGTAGGATGGAGGTCACCCAGTCCTGGGGAGGGACAATCTATAAGTGAGATGGAGAGATGAACAGTGTAGCCTTCTAGTCCATAGCTTGGCCAACAGTCCATGGGCCTGATCATCCCCCTACCTACTAAACAGCTTTCTTGCAGCATGGCCACTATCCATGACTTGTTGCTTCCAACTGTTGTATTGTGGCTGCTGAGCTGACATGTGATCAGAGGGTCCAGGCAGTGACCAAAGCATAAAGTGTTTACCAATGGTCCCTGGAAAGTCAGCTACCTCTGTTCTAGCTGACAGTGTGTGTGTGTGTGTGTGTGTGTGTGTGTGTGTGTGTGTGTGTGTGTGTGTGTGTGTGTGTGGCAGGGGAGGTTTTCCTGGGAGCCCTGACCATCTAGGGACCCTCCTAGGGATGGAGACAGCTTTGAAGTATGTGGAGTGAACCCCAGCAGGACCAATCTCCTATACAGCTAAGAACAACACAAGCTGCCTAATAAAATCCTGTAGCCTCCCTTTCAAAGACCATCATGCCCACAATTACTTTAAGTGACAAAAACTGTGATTTCCTATATTTTTTGTGATTAAAATATGCTTGAAATATACTGAGTGAAATTAAGCCATGTTTTCCCATCGCAGGCAATCATTACAAAGCAGATGTTGGTACAGATGTTTTCCTAGACCCAGCCAAGCCTCATGATGTGTTTTCTAAGGCAGCTGAGTATTCCCACACTTAATAAGGCTTCCCCTAAAGGAGCTCCACAGTGGACCTGGGGGCTGCTGTCACTGTGAATACTCTCTGCAAGTGAGCCAGGGCCACTGCAAGACACTCTAGTGAAACGCCAACTCCATCTGCCTACTCACGACAGTGGTTTGCATTGCCAGGCAGCCACAAAGGCTACAAGGTCAAAAGAAGTCTTAACCGGGTGTGGACCATGTGAATATGGTCTTGAAGGGTTTGTAGTTTTCAAGGGTGAAGGATCCAGGAAAGTTACTGGTTGGAAGTAGAGTAGACTTGGGACCAGCCATTAGGAGCTGGGAACAAACTTGGGTGTGGGCTTAGGCTTGAGTTGTCATCTAGTGTCATTGTCAGCGGTGAGATAGGATTATGGCTTTGAGGTTGGAAGAGAAGTCAGTGTTCACTGAGGCTAGACCCCAGAGTTGTGCAGCAGAGCCTTGTCACTGAGATCCCTCCAGCCCCAGGCTGGAAGTTCTGTGAAGTCGGAGAAGAGAAAGAAGAAAGTAGGGGTCCTTAGGGGGGTTGTCCTATGTCAACATGACCTTGAGCACCAAGGTCATGGGCACCCTCTCTGCTCACTGAAGCTGACCCTGCAGTCCACCCACTTTGAACAACACTGTCCTCAGCCCTCCCATGTGACATAAGTTTCTCATTTCTCCTCCTCATCCAGCTCAGGGTACTCATGGTCCAGGACCCAAGTCCCAGTCACTAAGTGCTCTCTCTCTCTCTCTCTCTCTCTCTCTCTCAGAGAGCAGAGACCATATTCTCCAGTCTCTGGGGCTTCCAGAACACACCACCAGGGTCAGACACAGTAGCTTGGGGGAAGGGTGCAGTACATCAGTGTACATCATTTACCTTGATTTCTGCTTATGAGTCTGGGGGCCAGAAGAAAGCTGAGACTTGAGCCTGAGTCTGCACACCTGGGTTCATGGCAGCACAAACCACAACAGCCAAAGGCAGAACAAGTCACGTGTCCACCCACGGGAGAGGGGGTGAGCAAAGGTGCCCATCCCTCAGTGGTGTGGGAACAAGCTTCAGAAGGAAGAGCACCTGACACCCGTTACCACTGGTTGGACCATGAGAACAAGATGCTGAGTAGAAGAAGTCAGCTCCTGCAGGATCCTAGTCTTTGGAGGTCCCTAGAGTCCTCAGACCCAGCAGAAAGCAGGACGGGATACTGGGGGCTGGGAAGGGGTCAAGGGGTCAGTGGCTCCTGGGAACAGAGATTCAGTCTGGGAAGATAAGAAGTTCTGGGGGTGGGTAGTGGGGATGACTGTGCTGCACTGAATACACTGAATGGCAAAGAATTGTGCACCCACAATGTTTCTGAGAGTGACATTTGTTATGCACATTTAACCACAAGTGAAAAGGAGAGAGGAGGGGTTTACCCAGGTGCCAAGATCATGGACCAAGCAAAGCTGGCACTCAGCCAAGGGAATAGGTGGTCCCAGGTCCTCCCATGTCTTCTAGACAACAAGCAGCCTGGGTCGCTGGCACTGCACAGGGCTGACTGTAGACCTGGAATGTGACCTGGGGTTGCTCAGCTTCACCAGTCTCTGGTTCCCACTAAGGCAGCAGGTAAGGGTTACACAGACATGCAGGCAAACTCCTCCATCCCTTGTCCAGTGCACCCCAAGGTTAGGATGAGGGATGTGCATGCCACTGACCTGATTGTAGAGAGCACAGATATGCAGGGCTGTGTTCCCCGAGGCGTTCTGTGCACTCATGTCCGCGCCATAGAAGAGCAGATGTTCCAGATGTTGGACATGGCCGTACCTGCAGGCCTGAGACAAGAGACTGAGTGAGACCTCTGTGGCCCCTGCTGGCCAGTCCTGAGACAGAGACTTGGTCTGGGCCTGAGACACAGACTCTACATGAGATCCCTGCTGTCTAGGGCTGAGACACAGATGTTGAGTGCGACTTGGCACCTAAGGTTGCCCAGGCCACAAGCCTGTGCCCAGCACCCTATCACATTTAAAAGCATGGCAGAGCCCCTGGCAGACCTCACTCCACCCAACCTTGTAGACTGAGGCCCACAGATATCACACCTCTGCACGCCAAGGATTGGGAAGGTCCCAGGCTCCCAGCTAAGGGTGGAGAGAGGGAATCCCTGGCCAGTTAGGATCCTATGCTCTTCTCTTGGGTAAGGGGTCTGGAAGGTGACTGAGTTCTTTCCACACAGATTCAGAGAGACAGACACGTTGTCCAAAAGACAAATATGTCTTCGCCTGATATGGGGGCTGAGCTCTATAAAATAGAGGTCAGGATGCTTACCCCTGCATTACTGGTCCATGCTCCCAGGTAGGAAGCTATTGTGCATGGCCGTGGGGATGCTCAGGCCTTATCCCTGTGTTGTGTGCAAGGAGGCCTACACTTGTCCTTCCACACACAAGCACAGCTTCTTGCTGCATTTACATGCAATCCGATCTTCCATAGGTAGGGCAGCCCCACTATGTGAGCCATCCCTTCCAAGTCCTTCTAGGGGTTGACACGGTAATTATAGCCCAGGTAGCTATGAGGCCAAACACATTTGGACTGGGTCCCAGACCTTCCATTAGCTTGGCCTTCACCTTCAAGCTTATGGATGTCCTTGTCATTAAGTGGGACTAGTGTCCCTCTCACAGGTTTGTATGAGTCACAGAGGACAAGGACATCAAAGATCACATGACCCTGAGCCCCGAAAATAGGTACAGCACCCCATCCCAGTTCAAAGGGGCAGGGAGGTCCCTGCACAGGTGACTGGACACCTCTGCCAGGCAGTGATCTTGCAGGGGGAGGAAGGTCTGCCACACCAAGGACAAAGCCATTGTGGGTGATGACATTGGCCCTGGATCAACAGACTATGTCTCTGATCAGTGTACAGAGTCCACTTTACCTCAGCAATGTCAATGAAAGCAACCACTCTGCAAAGAGGATAGGGAGAAGTAGACTGGTTGTTAAAAGCACTCGAAAAACATCCATTTATAGTGCCATGTCCCCTGTGACACTCTCACTATTGCTGGATGGATCCAACAGGAGATGCTGATGCTCTGCCTGCCTGCCTGCCTGGTGGCCCCACTTCACTCAAGCACCTGCCTCGTCTCTGGGATTGCCTGCCCAGCTCTTGTTGGTTCAGATGGCCAGGTGCACCCGATCCTGCAGAAGGACAGGCCATGGCTACGCAGTTGGCTTATCCATCTCGGCAGGTAAGGCTCAGGGAGGAACCTCCAAGCCCAAGCAGACTCAGGAGGCCGGGACAGCTATCAGGACTTCTGGAAAAGTAACGTTCTTTACAGCTGCTGGAGCTAGCACTTACAGCTGCTGGAGCTAGCACTTACAGCTGCTGCAGCTAGCACTTACAGCTGCTGCAGCTAGCACTTACAGCTGCTGCAGC
>CABHPH010160740.1:16842-44566 GCA_902168325.1 Peromyscus nudipes | reverse complement strand
ATGCCAAGAGGCGCAAATGGCCAAAGACAACATTCCAATGGCTGCTCTCTGAGGGGACAGGATTTTCAGGAACTGGAGTTAACAACACAAAGCCCCAGTGAAAGCCAGCAGGCCCAACCAGCCAGAACAACCTCACGGATGTGGGGCACTTGGTAGTTTTTGTGTCACTGGCTACAAGAGCTTTATCTTTTCTTTTTCAATTCCTGCCAGAAGTGCTCTGCACTCAGCTCTATCTTGGGCCTCGTGCTGCCGTGGAGGCCGGGTAGAGTCTGGTTTCAGTACCGTGGCTTTGTTGGTGTCACGCTAAGTTCCACACCAAAACTTCCTCCAATTCCTGCTAGCTACTCTGAGAGCGAGCACTGCTCTGGGTCTGTGGAGATGGCCTGAATCCACTTCATCCAGAATGTAAATATTACGGTTCTCCCCCGCTCTAAATGGCACTCACACATGTCAGTTAGATAATGGCCTCTTGAAGATACCCAGTGTTAGCCGACTTGTACACACAGATCCTCCAACTGTCATTATGAATGTCTGTCACGGGTAACGGTGGAGGACAGAGGCAGGCAGCCAAGTGCCTGGGTTCTAGCCTTGACCCTGTCAGTAGCGAGCAGGATAGGCTTGAACAGGCTGTGATCCTGTGGGGCTTTACCTTCACCAGTGAGCCAGGTGTGTTTGGGCTATTGTAGGACCCAGAACCACCCCCTTTGCAGGTCCAAAGCCTTCAAAGATCTGTTATCCAGAGACATAAGATGACAGTAAAATGGTGGCCAGCCTCTTCTCTAGAGACGGGGTTTCCCACCCATATTTCAGAAAGCAGTGTGGGGTGTCTGCCTGTCTCCTGCTGTGGCCTGTCCTTTCCTACAGGAACAGCAGTGAGTCACAGCAGCCACTGTGCCCCTCTTAGGCACCACCTGTGGAGCTGTCTTGGTTTTGTTCCCTACTGCTGTGACTAAAGCAACTCAACAGAGACTGTCTGGCTCACAGTTCCAGGTAACAGTCCCTCGATGTGTTGAAGTCAAGCTATCAGGAACTTGAAGCAGCTAGTCATATTCGCCACAGTCAAGAGCAGAGAACAACAAATTAATGTATACCTGCTAGGGCTCAGCACTACCCACCCACGCCCAGTCCTGCTTACACAGCCAGGTCAGACTCACAACGAAGACAAGTCTCCCCACATCAATTAATGTCAAGACAGAGGTCCTCCCCTGGGGATTCTAGACTAGGGCAAGTTGACAGTAAAAACTGCCTATCACAGCAGGCTTCCTTCTGACGGCGTGTCCAAGCACTTCTCTAGGAAATCAAATCTGAGACCTCCTGGGTGTAAACAACTAAAGGGTGGGAACGTGAAGTAAGGGGGTAGGTAGTGTGTCCTCAGGACGCCTGCAGGAAAAGGAAGCAGGCCAGGTGGGAGGCAGGGGCTCAAGGAAATGGAGCTGCCAGTATTCAGTCTCAGGTAAACATGGACCCACTGCTACAGGGCGGAGCCACCGTCCACGTTTTCAGGAGAATCTATCAACCATGAACTTAGTAGGAAATACACTGATTGTCTGACACTGGCAATAAATTCAATACTAAAAACTGCACAAGCCAAACAAAGCAGATCCTGGGCTATCTGGGACTCAGTTTACCCATCCTAAGTGCTAACAAGGAGTAGAAGAAAGTCAGGATCACCTGTCATCTACTTCGTAAACTGGGACTGAGATGATCCTTCCTTGTGAGGTAGACGGCTCTATGCCTGTCACACAGGAACTGAAGTGGGGCCCATGTGTACAGGCAGAGCTTGCCAAAGCCATCCTAGGTTTCCTGTCTCAACATTTCTCCACCAGCAAACAACAGCTGCCATTGCCCTGGCTGTGACAGTTCATCTGTGTGTCTGCTATAAGACATCCCATCTAACACATCTCCAGATGGCTGAACCTTCTAAACAGCACTTAGCATAGTACTTGTCTTAAAAACCCGTAGACCCCTACAGTGTATGGCTTCAGAGGGGCAGCTTTTGAAGTATGTGATCCTCCAGTCTCCTCAGAACTAAAAGATGAACCATCATTTTTCTTCCCTATGAGGTTATCCAAAAATTAAACCACCCAGTGTTTTGTAAATAAACCCACTAGCTACAAAGGGGAGCAGCACGCCACATGAAGGGGGCGTTTATGAAAGGACAGAGAAAATGCACAAGAGCTGCGTGTGTCTGGTCTGGCAGCTGTGCTTATCACTGTCAACTGCATTCCTAAAAACCAAGAGAAAGGACTGGGTGAAACCACTCAATCAGCAGTCTGCACTGCAGACTCTTCCAGTGAGCAGCTCCCCACCCCAGGATGCAGGCTTGGAAAGGGATGTAGACAGGAGTCCCAGAGCAACCTTGACTCCTGCGTGGGAAGAAAACTTTACCAAGCAACATGTTCCAAGACAAGACAATGGAAGGCAAGGGGGAAGCCTAGGAGGGAAGAAGGAAGGAAGCGACATGACAGCCTTCTCTGTGGCCACCAGCCCACTCGCACAGGCGCCATCAAAACACTGTGACAGTGAATGCAGGATTTCCATGTTGACCTCTGGCCAGGTGTTCTGGATCAAGTGAGCTGATCTCTCCAAACCTTGGGTTTCTCTTCCCTCAAACGGGGACAACTCTGTCACCACGCTCACAGTTGTGAAAGATGACCCCATTTGGCAAAGCCTGGTCCCAGAGTCTACAGGTACAGAAGAGGCGTCTCCCTCTTCTTTCCTTCTGCATAAGTCTGGCAAGCAAGAAAGACTTTTATAAACACACACTTAGGCTCAGGAGCAGAGCTGACCACGGCGAGGCTTGAAGAGCTGGGGTGACAGGACGAGAGTAAGGAAGAGCAGAAGAAACCAAGGGCAGAGTGACAGAACAGTCAGGGTCATAAGGATGAACTAGGACACCAGAGACTCCAGAAAAATAACAGGGGGGAGCACGGACAGTAGAGGACAGGCTGGGAACTGGAACGCAGGTGAACCTAGCAAGAGGGGTCAAGGTACCTGCCAAAGGACCTTAAATGCCCCCAAAACTCCCCCGCCATGCTCCAGGTCTTCAGCAAGCTTCCTGATCATGGCCTCAAACACCATCAGGACAGAGAAAAATTTAGAGCCATCACTTTAGTGGGCAAAAAAAGATAGAGTGTAACACATTTTTAGCTATTACCCATAAAACTGCTTTAACGCAACTTGAACACTCCTAACAGGCCTGACTACTAAAGGAACAATTCCAGCTAGACAATTCCAGATGTTAATCTGCGCAAAATCTGTGGGACATGACCAAGTTTCATGCTGAGTCAAGCCAGGTGCATCTGCTGGTCAGTACACACACGTACAGGCATGCACACACACATAGGCATGCACACATACAGGCATGCACACACACAGGCACAGGTATGCACATACATAGGCATGCACACACACATACACAGACACGTACACACATATGCACATATGGGACCATGCACAGCATATGCCCATGGCCCAAACTTTATCTTTCCTAAGTTTTTTTTTGTCTAAGGTGAGTATAATAGCAATACATGATTAATAATAGCAAGAAAGCCACAAATACAACTATTTCACTGTACTTTCTAGTAATCTCCCTCCATGAGGGTGGGAGGGAGCTATGCTCTAGAAATTTCCATGAATACCTGAAACAAAGGCTGGAAGTAAACCTGACTTTATTCTGCAAGTATACAGCTGTGATAAAGGTTCATTTATAAATAGGCAGAGTTTTTGCAAAAAAATATTTTTGAATTCTTAATAAAATTGCTGTTTCTACATGATGTGAAATCCACAAAGAATCAATAAAGGTAAAAAGAAAAAGGGGGGGTGGTAATTGCTGTTTCTAGAATTTTTCCATGACTGACCACAGGAAACAGAAACTCAGGAAAATGGAAGCACGGACAAGGGAGAAGCCCCAAGAAGCACAGAAGGAAATGGGCCAGCAGCAGCTGTGTCCTGTCCCAGGCTTTAGCCCCCACAGACCTGGGGAGGTGGGGGAAGCAGGCAAGCCCACTTCCCATGTGAATGACACACTCCCCAAACTCATCGGCCAGCCAGAGTGCACTCTGCCTGAGAGTGAACACATCCACAGTGCAGCACGGTTCCTGGGGGGAAGGCTACACTACTGGCCTGCAGCTTCAACAGGTTCTGGTTGTAAGACTCCTGGACGGTGTGCTGGGCAAACCCCACGGTTCTGAGGTAGGCTGCCAGGCTCTGATACCTGCCAGGGTGCTTCCTTCAGCCACTGAAACTCTGTGACTTGGCTGCCACATTCTGGAAGATGGTGACCCTAGGACCCACTTGTCACCCTGGCTCATGTGCACTTCCAGAGCTATGTAACTGAAGAGGTAAGTCACTACTCCAGACACAAGGAGCCACCATCCCCTGGGCACAGTGTCAGGTACCAGGTCAAGTCCACATCACGCTACAGAACTATCTGCAATAACCAGGGAAACTGACGAATCTGCCATGATTTAGAAAATATTCAAAACAACTTTCTGCAATGGTCCTTCTGTCATCCATTTCACAGGTGAGAGCACTAAGGAGCATGTCTACAATGATGCTGTGCCTGGCATCATACCCCAGCTGCCAACACTATGCCCAGCACGCACCAAATGTTCTTTGGAACAAGGTGGATAATAAACAACTGTAAGACATCTGGATCCCTGTCCCCCCCCCCAAAAAAAAGGGTATGGTGATACTTTATTTGTGCTGAAATGTGATATTTTATTTGTATGTTAATAAATAAGGTTTGCCTGGAGATCAGAGGTCATAGCAAGCCATAAAACAGAAGTCAGGTGGTGGTAGCACACGTCCTTAATCCCATCACATGGCAGGCAGAGTCTCTGTGTGTTCAAGGACACAGCCAGCATGGAGACACACGCCTTTAATCCCAGTACCAACCATAGAGACCTGGAGGTCTGTACAGACAGACAGTGACAAGGAAGTGAGGTGGCTGGGCTTAAAGCCAATGAGAAGGCAGAACAGGAAGACAATTAAAAGTGCAGTTTAGACAAGAAGAAGCTCGCTCTCTGAACAAGCTACTGCATGGTGGTTAGCTAAGGCTAGTCGTGGCTATTCGCTATTTCTCCGATCTCTTCAGCTATTACCCCTGTATGTGGCTCTGTGTTTCTTATTTAAAAGACTGTTTAGAACTTCATCTGCACCAAGGCCTTTGGGCTAGAAGGAGGAGCTGGACGCAGAGGTGAGAGAGCTTGCAGAGGTGCGGACATGAAGCCCAAAGCTCGGAGCCCAGAACCCCTATAAAGTTGGATGGAGTTGCACAAACACCTGTAACCCCGTCGCTGCTGTGGGAGGACAGGTGCAGAGACAGGAGGATCCTCAGAAGCTCCTGGGAAGCTACCCTGGTAGTCATAGGATGAACAACAAAGGGCACTTTCTCCAGCTAGAAGGCAAGGACCAACACCAAACATGGTCCTCTGGCCTCTACATATGTGCTGTGGCATTCATTCATACATAAGACTATGCCCCTCATACACATACACACACACACACACACACACACACACACACACACACACAGAGTGATATTGCTATTCAGGCAAACATTTTAAGTTCAGCAACACTGGGTAAGGAGCAAAGGGGCACCTCATATGTATATGAGCACCTCTCTCTACTCTCAGTGACCTAATACATGCTTCTAATGAACCATGAACCAGCAGAGGCAAAACATAAATAAGACAGATACATTCAGCATTCAGCATGTGTAAACGCTGATGATTACACATGTTCCTGTTTACTGCACAGGACCATGTGGAGGGCACAAATCACTCTGCACTCATTTACGTCCTTGAAAGAAGCAACTGCAAAAGCCATTGGTGGGACCAGGTCCAAGTAAGAACCCAAATTATCTTAACCAAACATCACCACTCAGTTCCAGGGTACATTAGGCATATATTATGTGAGGAGTTAGGACAAGAAAAACCCAGAAGGGCAGAGCCCTCAGCCACATAGGGCTGAAAACCCAGCCCCAAAGCAACTTTGGGGAGGAAAGGGTTTACTGCAGGGAAGTTACTGAGGCAGGAGACTGAGATGGCTGGTCATATCACATCCACAGTCAAGAGCAGAGAAAAAAGAACACACCTCCTCTACCTGCTTGCTCATGCTCAGCTAGCTTTCCTCACTCCTATAGTTGAGGGACCAGTCCATGAAGGAATGCTGCCCATATTCAAGGTAGGTCTTCCACCTCAATTAACAAGAGACAATCCCCTCAGACATGCCCACAAGCCAACTTGATCTAGATAATTAATTCCTCATTAAGACTAACTTCCCAGGGCAATGTCAAGTATGTCAACTTGACAGTTAAAAATCAGCCAGCACAAAGATTTGGTTCTTCAGTGTGCACAGCCCCAGGGTCAATCTGCCTGGACCCCACTCAGCCTCAGGAATAAGCCACTGTGTCTCTGCCAAAGTACAGATGTGGTTTGTCACCCAAGAAAGTATGGCAGCATGGGGAGGCCATGTAGAACCTTTGAGAGCCCTTGTGGCCCTGGGGAGCTACCCTCAGGTACAGCTGAGGTGGCTCTCATGAAGCCCACACTGCATGAGCCCTGGAGCAGTGGCTCCCTAACCCTGTTCACGGTGCTTCTGCCAGTGTCACCTGTAGTGAGCTGGTGTAGCCAGAAGGGATGGTCACCGGACACTGCACCAAAACTGTGCACTAAATAGTTTTGTTGTTGTTGTTCTTTTTAAAGTTAGCCTGACTTGGTGTTTTGTTATATCAGAAGAAGAGTTAACACAGATTCCATGCCAGGCCTTTGAAGGAGCTGCTGAACTGCCAGGAGGGAAGCCTGGAGCTGCTAGTGCCACATGATGAAGAGCCTGCTGAGAGGAAGCCAGAACAGGAAGCTAAAGTGGGGAATCAGGGGTAGTGCCTAGATCACGCACCATGTGATCTGACTTCCATATTTACACCATAGCACATCACACACACACACACACACACACACACACATACACACACACACACGTAAAAGAGAAAATTTTTAAGATATAAAGAAAAATTAAAGGCATTAAGTCATAAGATACTGCAGAGGGCTGAGCAGGTCCTGGGCCAAATCTAGTCCTGTTGCCTTATTTGGTAAGGGAAAGGGCTTTGGAGGTACAGACACTCAGTCACTATATCCCTAGTACTCACAATACTAATAGTACAAAATATATACAAAATAGTACAAAATATATACAAAATAGTACAAAATATAGTACTCACAATACTAATAGTACAAAAAAGGCCTGGTGTAACCCACAGCTGTGAGGCAGGGAGATAAGGACCCATGGGACTTGTGGCCCAGCTAACCCAGCCAAATCAGTAAGAGACTGTGTATCAAAAAGTACAATACAGAGTGATTAAGCAAGACATTCAACATTGACCTCTGGCCTGCTCATGCTCCAGGACACACATTCATATCCACACACAGAAGGAAGGAAGGGGCAGAGAGAGGGATGGAGGAAGGGAGGGAGAACGGAGGGATGGAGTTGATTTGGGGTAGTTTTGGTTTTGCTGAAAAAGGATCTCATTATATTGCCTACTGACCTTGGAATATAGATCCTCCTACCGCAGCCTCCTGAATACTGAAGTTACAGGCAAACATATCACACCTGGATATGGAGCACACACCCCACCATTCACTTAGGAATCCTTAGGGATTGAGAACGGATTCCTCTCAAGGCACAATACAAGAAAGCTCCCAGTCTCATTCTACATTCCTGCCCAACTCGTCCCAGCAAGTTACAAAATTAAATTTGAATACAGTCCCACTGATACACACACACACACACACACACACACACACACACACACACACATTTTAAAGCAAATCTAATTCTTTTGTCTCAGAAACTGCCAGGATGTCAACCTCATATAAGATAATAAATAAGAAGAACCATTTGGTTCTTTCCAAATATTTAATTAATACATTTTATCTGCTTCAGCACCTGGGAACAATGGGCCACAGGTTGGAAGATCAAGTCTAAACCTTCACACTGAATTCTTGGTGTTGTATGACCTTGTCACAACCTTGGTGTTACTTGAATGCAGTTTTTTCCCTGTTATTATTAATTAGGTTTTTCTTAACAGTCAGTATCAGAACTAACCTTTAAAGAACTGCCAGAATGTATTTAACTGATTTCTGTGAAGTGACCCTTTCTAGATTACCTTATATCAGCTTTCCAATCATTCCTCTTCAGCAGGGTTTCTCTGTCAAATTTAAACAGTTGGTAACATGCAAATGGATGCTTTCTGACATCTTAGCACATTGCTTGCTCTTGAGAGTCCCTAATCAGTGCAAGAACATAAGCTGGAATGACTAACATCAAAATGGAGACTTCAGGTTCTCAGTCTCTCTTCTGGACCTCCATAATTGGGATAAACTTCCAGCCAGTGGCCATATTTCACACAGAAGAATCACTAAAGCTCAGGAGGGTCCATATTTCTCTGCATCCGTCACAGGCCAACTGTTTTGGTACTCTGTTGTATTATACTTACTGCTAAGGGCCTGAGGCAGGAGAGCAGTCTGTGTCCTGGTTGAAACTTTATGGCATTTGTTACTAACGTTCTAATTTCGCTAGATGTTATTCATACTCTGATGGTGGATTGGCACTGTAGAAGCAGATATCTAGGTAGCTTGGGAAGTCTCAGTAATTTCCAAGATAAATGGGTTGCTTGGTCAGGAAGTTGGGCTGCCAGCTCTGGGCTGCACTCACAACGCTATTTATCACCTAAGGGATTATGAGATGGGAAAGAGCTCAGACTGAAGCATGGAGATCAACAAATTGGGGTGGGTGGGAGAAGTTGGTCCCAACTAACGAACAGACTGACATCAGAGGCTGCAAATAGGTTTTGCTCACCAGTATGACTTAAAGAAAGAAGACAGACGCAAATACCCAAATCCCAAGAGTGTTTTATGGTGAGTCAGCCAGGCCAAGCCAGGACCATCCTCTGTGGATGCTCCTGTCTCACTCTCCATCCTCCTGTGGCCTCTGTTCCTCACCCATAGCTCATGCCACTATGCTGTACCCTAGTGCCTTACCTTGGTGTCCCTGCCTTACAACATCCAAGGGACCATGGTGACAGGTTACTTGACTTTTCAAGATTCAAAGAATGCTGCTCTCAGTGTAAATGAATGAAATCCCAGAGCCCATGTTATAGCCCTCAAGAAAGTGGAGAACAGGGATGATGTCATATGAAATTTATAATCACATGGAAAGACAGCACACACACTATGATGGTCTACTTTGCAGACCAGTCTTTTCTTGGGAGCCACTGAAAAACAGGGGGAGTTTCCTAGATTGTTTAGTTTGCTCAACAAACAGTATATTTTTTAGCTAAAAATACATATAGATAAGTTTGAGGAACCCCGAAACAAGAATAATGGAGCATTTATCAATTGTGTGTGACACATAAAATAGTATTCCTCGCTGTCAACAACCCCAGGAATGAATGCATTTCACACACAAAGACTACAGCTCATAAAGACCACACTCAAAACCAAGTCCATCTAGCTTCAGCACCTAAGCTGTTAGTCACTGCTCTAGCATTTCTCCAACACACAACTCAGAACCCAGACTCATTTTCTGTGGTGCTTGAACACCACAGTGATGAAAGCCAAGTCCCAGAGAGAGAGTCCTGTCCTTCCTAGGCATTCTTGCTGTTTCTGGAGATTAAAGAAGACATGTTGGTCTGATGTGCACCTGCCCTTGCCCTCTAGCCTTTGAGCCTTTATCAGCCTCCCCTTTCTTCTCCTTCCAACAAGTTCTGGCTAGAAAGGTACAACTGATCGGCATCTGTTATACTTGGGAGTTACTTTTTAAAAACAGCAAAGGACATTGGCTTTCTTTATAAATAAATATATTTTAGGTAAAGAATGAAAGAATTTGAATAAAATTTAAAATCAGTATTAATGGGAATATATAGCCCAAATCATGGCCGTAGGTCCAGAATGAGTCAACCTACGGCAGAAGCAGTAAAAGGTGACTCACAATGGCCTCCAGAGCAGCGTGTAGGACACTCAAGGACATGCAAGACTGCAGAGGGATTCTCACTCAGCCTCTAAGCTTCTGGTTTTGTTTTGCACATTATAAAGACTCTCACTACACACACACAAACAAGCATTTGTTTTTGAGTGGCTCACAGCTGTTCTTACTGCCAGGGCAGGCGACCTGTGTTGGTTTTCTCTCTTGTCACTGTGACAAAATGACCTCAACAGTAGCCAGCTTGAGGAAGGATGTCTTTTGTCCTGAAAGGCTACAATCCATCATGCATGGCAGGAGGGAAGCCCAGAGCTCATGGGGCTGCACACATCTTGGTGGATCAGGAAGCAGAGAGGGGACCAGAAGTAATGTGGTAAGGGAGACCAGCTCCCACTTTTTCCCCCAGGGTACTCTTGAGGAGGGAGAAGTAAGAAATATTTAGATAGAAATATAGAAGAGAGCAAGACAGTTAGAAACACAAGATGGCCTCGGGAGGGCCTGGGTCAAAACCCACCAGCCCCTTCTGTCTCTTCTAAAGAGCTCTTAAAGGAATGCCAAGGGGTGGACCAAAAGACCTCCCCCAAGCACAGCCAAGTGCAGACCATCCCAAACACCTGGTAACCATGCACGTGGTCAAGCCATCCCCCTAATGCAGCCCTGCTGTGTAAAGCAAGCTCAGATCTCACTAGGTAAACTTTGTGGACTCCCACAGTGTGGGCCTATAAACCCCAAGCCACCCACCCCAACAACACACTTCCTTCAGCAGGTCTTCACCTCCCAAAGCTTTCACAACACCAAAAACAGCATCATCAGTTGGGAATCTAGTACTCAAACATATGAGCCTGCTAGGGACATTTCTCACCCCATATATGACATAATCCAAGAAGCCTGCCAACTTCACAGCTGGACTCCCTGCACTATGCTATAGGGTAGTCACAAAAGGTCTGGAGTGAGCACTGCCTTTTCAGTGGCCCCTCCAGGGTACCCTGTCTCCCTTGTGATGACCCTTGATATTTATGGACCTGACACAGGAGACTTCCTGCCCAGTTCCAGTGCAGAACACAGGACTTGGCCAGGCTGGTAGGGCAAGCTTCCCTGCCAATAGACTTACATAGGCTCCTTCCAGGGTCCTCTACTGAGACCAGGACCAACACTTACCCACCCTCTGGATATGAAGAAGACTTGCTGGAGCTATTGTTGGCTTGATAAAGGCCTCAAGCTGAGAACAAAGACCATAGAAAGAAAAGTTGAGCTGGAAGACACACAGAAACATCTCAGGGCCCTGGCACACTCTCAAGTCTCCTCAGAAACCCCTGGACTGCCACGTTTCTAGAAGCCAGAATAGTTGTTTTGTGGCACAGGTTGCAAGGACACTAATCTGAACCATCATGGCTGTGACATCCCTGGCTCCATCTCCTTCTACCCCACCAACCATAGTAAATCATGCCTAGGTTCCTTGGAGCTGGTGGCAGTGGATGTCTGTCTCCTAACAGCTGTATCTATGGCTTGGCGTTAATGGCTTGAGTTCAAGTGTTTCTGCTCCCTGGACCCATTTAATCACTGCTCCCATCTGTTTTCTGGAGCTCCCCTGCTCACCGCCCAGAAGGAACTCACCACTGCCCCCAGCTTTCTTAAAAGAGCTCAACATGATCCACAAAAGAACATGCACATTCTGGCAGAAGCCATGTGTGCTTCATAGACATGCCTATCCAGCCAGATCTGTTCTGGGCATGGCATGATTCCAAGAGGTAGCAGGTGCCAAGTCCCAACAACATGTGTGACTTCCTGGCTTGATCCTCTCCAGCCTGCTCAGCCTAGGTTTAGGAGCTTCCTCCTTCACTACAAAGAGGAAAAACCGGTGGTGTGACCCTCATACTGAGACAGGTACCAGGGATGCTGAGGAAGAGAGGATGGTTGTTATCTTCAACCACAGGACTGGGAAGCATGGTGATATCTTAAACCCAGGCTGTGATGTGGTGGCTGACAAAGTGAGCCATTCACACATTCAGATAACCCCTGACTTGCAGGAGGGTTATATTCCACAAACCCATCCGATGTTGAAAATATTGAAGTTGAAAGTGTTAGTGGATCACCACCTCCGAGGACAGTGCCTCCTACAGGAGCAACCCCACAGTGTCGTCCTAGCTCCTGAGGAAGTCAGCCTTGCTGTCCACACAGCTAAGCATTGGCTAACTTCCCATTTCCCACCAGCATATAACTTCCTTAGGAGCAGGGCCCAGTAATTCATCCTCTTCTCTCTAGTACCTGGCCCAGAACAACTGCCAGAGACTCTACTGTCAGGTGTAGTGGCACACACCTACACCCCCAGCATTCAGAAGGCTGGGGCAGGAGGATCGTGAGTTCAAGGCCAGCCTGGGCTACATATTGAGACCCTGCCACAAACAAACCAAACAAAAACACTTGTTGATTGATATTCTTCAATGTTGACAGTCTTCTACAGCAAGGTTCTAAAAACTATGAGCTATTGACCAAACCTACCCTACTATCTTCTTTCAAAAACCATTACTGGATCTATAACAGTCTGCCTGGGCTACCATAACAAAACTGCAGAAGTACAGTTCTCAGCTCTGGAAGCCAGGTGCCCAAGGACAAGGTGCAGACAGATGGACTTCCCTGGGGCCCCTCTCCAGAGACTGCAGAGGGTTACACTTTTGGATTTGCCTTCACACAGCCTTTTCTCTGTATCCCTTAGCTTCTCCCTCTTATGAGGCCACCAGTCGTGGTGAATTAAAGATCCACCCTGATGGCAGATTAAGCTTAATCATCTCCTTAAAACCCTACCTCCAAACACAGTCACATTGGGATCAGAACTTCAGAGCATGATTACTGGAGAGACACAAATCAATCTCTCATAAGACATGGCCTCACTCACTGCTCCAGTCTAGGGCAACACAACTGAGTGCTTGCAACAGACAGCATATGGTCCTGAGAGCCTGAAGAGTGGCCTCTCCACTCTGCACCTCATTCAGCCCGGTCTAGAGCTAGACGACTCCTGTGCTCACGAAGTCTCCCTTTCCCTCCGTCCCTCCACCAGAAGGCTTCAGGAACCTATGTGACACTGTACACACTCTTAATTCTCTGCACAGTCATTGGTGGCTTTATCAGCCAGCCCAGCTTCCCAAGAGCAGAAAAGCAGAGATTAATAGGTACAGGCCCACACACTGGTGACTAAGACATGTGCAGGCAATGAGGAGCAGATGCCTGTGAGACACCGGGCCAAGCCGTCTAGGAGGACGAGTGACTTGCTCGCGCCACATCATGCATAACTAGCTCAGAGACCACCCGGGGTGATTCAGGTCTGGATTTGGTGTCACAGGGCCCCTGATATAACGCAGACTGGCATCCTGTGCTCAGGCTTTTCTCACTGACACCTGCTATGGGCAAAAACACCACAGTTTTTTATTCATGTTGTTTCTTTTCCCTTTGTTCAGTTACAATTTATGTTAGAATCCAAGAATTTCTGTCTGAAAAGCTAACAGATACTGAAGAACTGATTTTGATTTTTTTAATTTCATTTTATGTGCATTGGTGCTTTTGTCTGCATGTATGTCTGTGTGAGGGTGTTGGATTCCTTGGAACTGGAGTTATAGACAGTTGTGAGCTGCCATGTGGGTGCTGGGAATTGAACCCACGTCCTCAGAAAGAGCAGCCAGTGCTCTTAACTGCTGAGCCATCTCTCAGCCTCCCGATTTGATTTTTCAATACGGATTTCAGCAGTGCTTCCTGCACGGTTGCTCTCTCCTCTTCACAGCCATCAACTCATCTAATCCTCCCAACAAACTGACTGCATGGTCACCAGCATGGACTCTCTCCTCTTCACACCCATCAACTCATCTAATCCTCCCAACAAACTGACTGCATGGTCACCAGCATGGATCTTCTCCTCTTCATACCCATCAACTCATCTAATCCTCCCAACAAACTGACTGCATGGTCACCAGCATGGATCTTCTCCTCTTCACATCCACTAGCTCATTTGCTTATTTTTACATTTTTAGAAAGAGATGGGAAAGAGAGAGAGAGAGAGAGAGAGAGAGAGAGAGAGAGAGAGAGAGAGAGATGATCAGAGGATAACTTGTAGGAGTTGATTCTCTCCTATCATTTGAGTTCCAGGGATTGAACTCAGGCCATGAGGTTTGGTGACAACTACCTTTATCTAGTGAGCCACCTCATTGACCCTACTAACTTTCTTAAACCTCACAACAAACTCAGATGGAAGGAGCCATGGTCACTATCATCTAATATCCTACAGATGAGAAAACCAAGACTCAGCAAGGCTGAGCACCTCAGCCAAAGCCACACAGCCAGCAAGTGATGGAGGTGGGCTTCCACCCCACCTATTACTTATAGAGCAACTTCCAACATGACCCACTGTGTCTTTTCTTTCAAAAATAAAATATGGGGCCAAATCACATCATGCTCCATTCACCCACTAGACAGTCCCAGAATTAACAGGGCAGTGAGATGTTTAAACAATAATTAGCTTAGAAACCAAAGGGCTGGGCTTGCATCCTTGTAGAGACCCACAAAAGTTTCCTAGTGAGAACTTACTCAGGGTCCAAGAATCTGAGCTTGCTTTACCCAGCAGGGCTGCATACAGGGATGATTTGACTGTGGGCGTGGTTACCAGGTGTTTGGAAGGGTCTACACTTGGCTGTGTGGTGTGCTTTGATCTAGCAAGGGGGAAGTTTTTTCCCCACCCCTTGGCATTGTTATAAAAAGCCCTTTTGAATAAATGGAAAAGACTATTGGGTATTGACCCAGGTTCTCTCAAAGCTATCCTGTGTTTCTGTCTTTCTCCTCTTCCCTATCTTTCTATCTAATATTTTCTTATCCCTCTCTCCTCCTCATAAGAACCTTTGAAAAGGTGGGAGCTGGCCTCCCACACATCCTAAGATGTCTTCTTTGAACCTGTCTCATCAGTTATACAAGAATCGTAGGTATCTTCTACGGTTCTAGAAGGCACTGTCATGGGACTCCATGAGAGCAGCTGCCACTTTCCTGAGCATCAATTATGTCACTCCCTGGACTGCAGCAGACAGACAAACATGCCCATCCCTGACCCTTAGTGAGGCGTGTGGGATAAATGAGTAAAACTGGCCATGCTTCATGGGCTTTCGGTCACATGGTAAAGCACAATCAAGTTGCCAAAATAACTACAGCAGTAACACTGGGATATTGCCCCAAGGAGCAAACAGCATGTCAACAAGAGATGTGCTAGGAACTGCCCACGCTCATAAGTGCAAGGGTCCTTCCCATTTGGTAAGAGAGTACCAGGCCACGGTCCTGTGTCCTAGTTAGGGTTGCTATTGCTGGGATGAAACACCACAACCAAAACCAAAGTAACTCGGGGAGGAAGGGATCTATTTCAGTTCACACATCTAGATAACAGACCATCACTGAGGGCAGTCAGGACAAAAACCCAAAATGGCAGGAACCTGGAGGTAGGAGCTGATGCAGAGGCCATGGAGGGGAGCTGCTTACTGGCTTCTTCTTCATGGTTTGCTCAGCCCATCTTCTTATAGAACCCAGGACCATCATCCCAGGGATGGCACCACCCACAATGGGCTAGGTCCTCCCCCATCAATCACTAATTCAGAAAATGCCTTACAGCCAGATCTTATGGAGGCATCTTCTCAATTGAGGTTCCCTCTTTGCAGATAACTGTAGGTTGTTTCAAGTTGATATAAGACCAGCCAGCGCAACTGACTCCTTGTCACCTTGACACGCACATCATTGTTAAGCCATAACCTTTCTCTCCTTGTTCTTCCCCAAGATCACATACTAATTAATATCAATATTACAATATAAACACTCCAATTTTTAAAAGTCTCACAGTCTGTAAATTTTCAAACACTTAAAAAGTCATTCTCTTTAAAATCCAAAGTCTTTTAAAATTCAGTCTCTCCTATAAAATCAAAAATAAATACTTTCTTACTTCAAGAGAAAAGAATCAGGGCACAGTCACAATCTAAACAAAGCAAAACAGAACTCCAAAAGTGTAAATAACTCAATGTCCAATCATCTGGTATTCACTCACAAAATCATCTGGGCTCCTCCAAGGTGTGTGGGTCACACACAGCTTAACTTCTAGGCTCCAGCTGGCTCCACTCCACTGCTGCTGCCATTCTTCATGGTCATTCCATGACACTGGCATCTCCAAAATTGCTGTGGTCTCCTGCTGCAACTGGACAACACTTCACCAATAGCCTCTCCTGGGCTCTCTTCCAGGAATCCAGGCCTGCCACAGTGTCAAGCCTCAGCTTTCATGCCTTCAAAACCAGTACTACCTGGGTGATTCTTACAAATTACCAAGTCCAGCTGCCAACAGAATGTAAAATCTCAGCCGCTTCTGGAACATAGCTTCTGTGTGTGACCCTGAGGAAACATTTCCCAGAAGATTTCACCTCAATGACGCTGTTCTCTTCTTAATGAAGGCTGATTCTTCAGCCCCAGCTCACCAGCATCCATTGTCCCAGCAAAGCAAAGGTTTTTCTTTAACGGTTCTGGTCTCTTGTTAATTACAGCCAAGTCTTCACCTCCAGCTGACCAGACACCACAGATTCTTCACACAAAGGGCCAAGTAGAGTGTTTGCTCTTTCCCTCTGAAACTGCACATGCCAGGCCTCCACCATCTGCACTGATTTCAACATTCTTATCTCCCAAGCTCCTATAGAAGAGCTCTCTGCCCTCTCAACATTCAATGGCTTTTCTAGCCCAAAGTTCCGAAAGTCTTTGCACAATCTTCCCCAAACAATGTGGTCAGGTCTGTCACAGCATTATCCCTATCCTGGTACCAAAATCTGTATTTAGTCTCAATAGATTGGTAGGTAGGGAAGGAGGGAGGAAAGGAGGGAAGAAGGGAGGGAAGGAGGGAGGGACAGAGAGACAGAAGAGAGACAAATGGATAGAAGAGAGATTTATTAGAATGACTTCTAGGCTGTGGTCTAGCTGGTCCAACAATGGCTGCCTACCAGGGGAAGAACCAAGAATCCAACAGTTGTTTATTCCACGAGGCTAGATGTCTCAGATGGTCTTCAGTGTACATGAAAATTCCAAAGAAGCAGGCTCTAATATTTTGAAGTAAACTCACAGAGCCTCTGTCATCTCCTCCATCTTCTAAGTGTAGATGATAGATCCAGAGAACCATTCTCCCCTAATGTGGAAGTTATCAGTCCTATACACTTTTACACAATAGGACCATTTGGAAAGCCATCCCCTAACTCTCCAAACCAGGCAGAACCATCTGATTCTCAACAAAGACAGATCTTGAAGGAGACATGAAACACACACAAGGCCTTAAGCTGTAAAAAATAGGACTCCACTAGGCTCTCCTACCCTGAGAGGTGAGTCTTAGTTCCTGGCCAAAACTGCCTCCAGAGACATTTATTTGCACCTGCATCTATGCCAAAAATTCTTCTTGTGAGTAGAACTATTTTTGACAAAAAGAGACCCTCACCCATGGCTCAGACAAAAGGGAAAGCCTTGACCTTCAACTGCTAGTTTTTCCTGTCAACCTCTACTAGGCATGTATTCTATACCAACCCTGGATAAGCATCGGAAATTGAGATGAATAAGGATGGAATCAATCTTATGGTAAATGCCATGATAGAATGAGGGATGATAGGGCTGAGACAGAGAGGATTTTATTCATTTATACATTCACAAATATTGAGCAAGTACAGCAATAGAGACTGCCAAATACCATCCCACCAACAACAACCCATATGCCTTTAGCTTTAGAGTAATAAAAACCTGGTAAGTCAGGGTTGGACAAAGGCCTACTAATTAAAGACTACATTTCCCAAATTCCCTTGCAGCATGGTGTGGCCACACATGTAAGACAATGCAGCATGAAAGGCAGTTATATAGACAACATTTAGGTCAGATACCTCTGATGTTCCTGCAGAACAATAAAATAGAAGGAAGCTGAGTCCTAGGTCTCTTAGGGAACTCATGAAGAAGAGCCATCCACCCTCTTGCCTATACCTTTTAAAGTTGTATGTAAAGAAAGCAATGGTTATTATCTTGGGCTTACCTCAATGATAAGCTGTGTTAAACTCAATACACTCAATGAAATGAGCCCAACTTTTGGCTGGCTCTTATCCTAGGTACCAGAGACACAGAAGTGATAATTAGTCTCTGCCTCCACAAAGCTCATATGCTAACTGAAGACAGACAACACTGAAGCATACAGGAAATTTAGGAACTCTGAAAGAAGTAAACCCTGTGAAGGCTTAGAGACAAATTTATGTGTGTTTGTGTGATCTACAACACATTCTCAAGTTGCCAAGAGCCCAGACCTAAAAGGGCAGGAACCCAGTGGCCTTGGGAAGAATGCCCTAGCCTCCCTGAACTGCAAGTCAGCAGGCCTAGGAACTTTTCAGGATGAAAGGCAACAAGGGTGATGCCATCTAAACAGCAAAGAGAAGGAGACAAGAAGGGAAGCCAGGGGCTGAGGAGATGGCTCAATGGGTACAATGCCTGCTAAACAAACTTAAGGACCTGATTTCTGTTCCCCCAGAACCCACATAAAATCTGGAGGACACAGATGTGAATCCTGAGAACATGGCCAGCCAATGCAGCTGAAACAGTGAATTTCAGGTTCAAGGAGGGACTCTATCTAAAAAAAAATGAAGTAGAGAGTGACAGAAAGATACCTAACACTGACTTCTGATCTCCACAAGCACATACACAGCTGAATACTTGCACACACGTGAATGCACAAGCGCATGCGCCACACACACACACACATACACACACTGATGCATAGAATGGGAAGGTGTGTTTCAGACAAGAGAAGATGCATAAGTAAAGGCAAGGGGCTTCCTCTGGCCATCCACCCCTGACCCTTGGGAATGGAATCTGATGAGAGCAGTCTGGATACCTTTTCACAACTAAAGGCCTGAAAAGGCTCTCACCCAGAGGACCTCAGGAAAACAGAAAGGCCTCCCCATTGCTCCAGTAGGTTTCAAATAAAAGGCTTGATTTTTTTTTTCCCAGTGTAACCTGCCTCACAGCCTTGGTTATAAACGGCCAGCCTCCACATCTAACTTTCTTCTCAAAGGAAGCCCTACTCAACTCAATTACAAATTATAACTGGATCATGGTCTCCCAGGATGTCTCATCTCATTCCTTGCCTCCCCCATCTTCCACAGGAAAGAACACACTTCCCTATGGAGCACACATGGCTTGCTCACAATTATTTTTCCCTGAACTGATGATTCTGAGTGAGTCTCTCCTGCCATGGAGCATCCTAAGTCATCCCAGCCTCACCATGCCTTTTGAAAACAGCTTTACTTCTGTGTGATAGGCACACAACAGACCTCACATATTTACAGTGGCCTATTCAGATGAGTATGTGCTTTTGAAACCACCAACACAATCAAGAGAGCGGACACGTTCATCACTCCCAAAGTTTCTTCAAAGACGCCTTGGAAATTTCATCCTCCCATGATGCATCCCAGGCAACCAGTGATGTGTTTTCTGTCATACATAGTAGTTTGCATTTTCTATCAACAGACTCACACAGCACATAATAGTCTGGGCCTGACTCTCAGCAGAATAACTACTCGGCAATCCATCATTACTGGCAAGTCTGTACTGTCTGTACTGTCCACCATACAGATAAATAACAGTTCATATATTTACTCCATGGGCCATTTAGGTTTTTCTAGTTTGAGGCTAATACAAATAAAGCTAGCTGTTTGCCAGGGTCTATTGTGACACTGACATGTGGGAATCACAAGGTTAGTATACTGTATGGAGACTGTCTCACCCCCAAACCCCCCACAAAGCTGTTCTGCTCACTGGTACATGAGTCTTTGTGTGGATGTGTTTTCTTTTCTTTCAGACAAAAACACCCAGGCATGGAATGCTATCCCTGCTTTTGAAGGTGGGGTGCCATCACTGATCCATCACTTCCTCAGGTTCAAAGACTAAGACTTCTGTTTAGAAGTCTCTTCAGGAGCTAGGAAGATGACTCACTCAGTAAAGAGCATGCATGACTATACACACATGCAGGGGCCTCTGTGACCACCATGGCCAGCAGATCATTGATCCACAAGAGGTAAGAAGGCAGTTAGGTACAACAGGACTCAGTGGCCAGTGCTGGTTCAAACTTCAAGAGTCTGACCCCAAGTAGTTTATTTTAGAAATATTCATAATTTTGTGAAAAAATAATATCATGTGCAAAATAAAGCTTAAGAAATGATTACTTTGAAACTCTTTGTAAAGTACATGTGACATCTTCCATAAAGATAAGTTCTATAGATTGACTGAGAAAACCAAGCTCATGTTGAGGGTCTGGGGAAGGATCTGATGTGGTCTCAGCCACACATATAGTGCAAAGGTCACCAGGCTGTAAATTAGCTCCTCTCCCAGCCTTCTGGGAGGAAAACAGGTTCTATATCTCTCCCTTTGAAGAGACAACCCTGGGTGTTTACTATTCCTTGTCCCTCTAGTGCTTATTTGTGAATACAAGACCCTACATCTCACACACACACACACACACACACACACACACACACACACACACACACATCTCTCCAAATGCAGTGCATCCATAAGCTCTGCTATGAAAGCATAGTAGGGCATAGGAAAGCCACTGTTACCCTTCCACATCTACAGTTGGCTCTACTGTCTCTCTGCTTGGTTCCTGCCTACTATGTTTAACTCCAGAAAAGGGAAGCAACTATAACCTGGCACAGAGCAGAGACTCTGGTTGAACAGCTGAAGGACATACACAGGATTTCAGGCTAGTGACACACCAAACACATCAGACAGGAACTCTATGCTAATGCAGTCTCTGTCTCTGCTAATGGCACCAAGGGACACCTTTCTGACACCTCTCTCTTCAAATCAACGTTCTTTAACTGTCCTTAACTGGGTTAACTCTATGCATGTCTGGTCCACAAGCCTAGCTGGTCATGACCTGTGTCTCACTGGCTCACTCTCCTTTCTACATGAAACAGACTTAATGGTCTTCTAATGGATTTTGACACAATAGGCAGCTTACATAAGCTCACAAGTACACGACTTCCTGACATTCTTTGCTTTTGCTCATTAGATAAATAAATCTTTATGTATTGTCAAGACTCTCCAGCTGGGAATCTGATGGACTTGCCTTCAATTTGCACTCATCCAGAAACACCACTCTGTGTGCCACAACAGCCCTTATCACACAGGCACGGCAGCAGCTTTTGTCTCCACAAGGATCCAGTGTGGTTTTCTGACCACTGTTGATGCCAAGCACCTCAGCAGTGGCCAGCACATAGTAGGCACTAAGGCAACACCCCCAAAGTAAGACAACAACATAAAGTAGCAGTGACAGCATCATCTACCCAGTAGGACTGCTCTGAAAATTAAAATCAGTTTATGTTACAGCCTAGTGAATGCTGGCCTATGCTACCTAGACTGCAGGAACTAGGTTCAAGGCTGATTCCCTATAAGAGGGATCACATACAACCCAGGTCCTAAAATGAACCTGGGAATGACCTGTGTGCCCCTAAAGGGAAGTGATTAAAACAGTGACCAACCACAGCAACACAGTAAGCTGCAGGTCACAGAAACCATCTTGAGCAAGTGGCTTGGAAGCAGGCAAGCTGGTGGGAATAGAGGAATAACAGAACTTCCTGCAGGGTGTGATCACAGCATGGTTGGCTGGGGCGAGTGGCTGTAAAACCAAATGAACAACACTCAGAGTGGTAGTGCTGGTCCAGGGAATCCAAGGTCAAGGTCATGGGGGAAGTGAAGGTTAACATAAGAGAACCTCAGGTGGCAGCACAACCATGTCAGCACATACCAACTACACCCAAGCTCTGACAAGAAGCCTCTGGGAAAAGAGCACTGTTCAGACTGACCTTGAGACATTTGCAGAATCTTCCAAGCTTTGAAGATACAAGACTACTCAGGACCCTACATGTCCTCACACATCCTACCACAGACCAACACCTTACTCCTTCTTGATCTAGATGCTTTCACAGCAAATGCATACACCTACAAGCTCCCTGGCTCTGTACCAGACATAAGGTAAAAGGCAAGGCCTTTTCCTTGACCAGGCCTGGTGAGGCAGAGCACACATGTCCATTCCCCACTCAACAAACACAAAACAGGTGTGGCAGGAATCTCACTGTTCCTTGAACCAGTCATGATGTCAGGAAGCACATCCATGTCTTATACTGGAGGACCCTGTCTGTCCTCCCCAATACCAGTGTGCATCCCAGGCTCTCACCCACATGGGGTAGGTGATGCCTCATCCTCATGACAATACTCAGTTGGCATCACCCCTTGTGGCAGTATGCAGCTGCCACTTGAAGGGGAAAATTTAGACCTGGCATTTTCCTTATGGAAGGAAAGGCGCCCTTTCCTTTTGGAAGCCCTCCTGCTT
Source organism: Peromyscus nudipes (assembly GCA_902168325.1). NCBI lineage: Eukaryota > Metazoa > Chordata > Mammalia > Rodentia > Cricetidae > Peromyscus > Peromyscus nudipes. The sequence continues at coordinate 22,173 of CABHPH010160740.1, read as the reverse complement.
ACAGAGCTATCCTTGGAAACCCATTCCCAGAAGAGCCTGTTGGTAAGCTGCTCCAGGAGAAGCAGGCTGCGGCTGAGGAGAGGAAAAGGGCCTGACTGGGAACTCCCTCTGTGCTAGGGCCAGAGCCAAGAATCCATTTGGGATCTTACCTAGTATCATGCTGTGTTCTAACAATACCCTGCTGCCCTCTGAGGGGACAAGTGACCCCACAGCTACTCCTGGGTCTCTGTGATTCTCTTACCCAAAACTCTGATGAGCACAGAGCCAATTACCATCCATACTGAGTCTGTCACTCACAGAGAGTCCAGCGGGACAGCACACCCATCAAGTCTGCCCTTCCTTCTTTCTAGTTGAAGACAATAACTTTGGGGAAGAATCTGTAGCCATAGGGAAGCCACATAGAACACTTGCTTTTGTCCTGGAGGCCATGCCTTCCAGTGGCCCGAGGCAGCTGACACCCTTACACTTAGATGTTACCTTCGATTCCTCCTGGAGGCGATGCAGAGGTGGAGGTGTGGAATAGGCTCTCAGAGACACGGCCACACCCAACCTCAGCTATAACAGAGCAGGGATTTCAAAGGCTGTGTAATACTCCTGTTCTTCAGTTCAATATTCTGCTAATCCAGCAAAAGTACACATTCAAAGGTCTGTTTCAAATCTGAACAGGTTACAGTTACCACTACTCTGCCGTGACATACTAAAAGGACAAGTGATTTCACCAAATTTAAGGGGGAGCACTGTCCTTTCCTATTCAAAACCCAGGAACAACAATGAAGAAACTGTCACTGTCCCTTCTATGGCAAAGGTTCTCAGGGAGCAAATGAGTCCCATGCCAAAAGCAAGTCAAGCAAATGAGGCACTCACTTTGGGTACAACAGTGAAGGGGGTGACCGAAAGCCCAGAAGGAAGGGTAAGAATATTTCATATAGTATTTTGAAAAAATAAAAATGAATGCCAAAAAAATATGATGAAAAAATGCAAACTTTCAAATAGAGAAATGTGATGGTGAACCTTAATTGCCAATGTGTTGGAGAATGGTAAGGCACACCTCTGCGTGTTTGTGGGAGGGCATTTCCAGAGTGACCCACCCTGAAGTCTTTGGAAAGAGAACCACAAGGCAGGTGTTGTCTTTCTGCTTCCTGGCCACCAGGATGCGAGATGCTCTGCTCCAGCAAGCCCTGCCCCATGCTTGGGTGAGACCATGAATGAGGCAGAGTAACTCTCTCCTAAACAGTTTCTCTCCTGTACTGGTCATAGCAACTCCATGTCTGACTACAGGGGGTTCTACTTTACCGAGTCCCTTCTACCTCGGGCTGGGGTGGATACTCAGCTCCATACCACTGTTCTTCCTCAAACTGCAAAATACATTCAGAAACGCAAAGTGACTTGCAAATGTGGCAGGGTCACTCCTAAATAAATAGGGCTTCCAGGACTGAAGCCTTTGGCACTGTGCTGCTAGGTCTGTTACCCTGGGAAGGGTCACAGTATCAGCCTGACCACTCCATCCTATCACACAGGTCCAGCCCTGCATGGCCTTTATAACACACCAACCTCATCTTGTCACCTTGACAAATCCTCGTTTAGACTTGTCAGATGATTCTCTGACATCCACACAAAGAAGCAAATGGGGAGCTGGGAGAGAGTTCAGCCATTAAAAGCACTTGCTCTTGCAGAGGGCCTGGGATCAATTCCCAGCACCTGTATGACAGCTCACAACCAGTCCAAGGAGATCCAATGCCCTCTTCTGACCTCTGAGGGCACCAGACACCCATGAAGTGCACATGAATAAGCACACAAAAATACAATAAATAAACCAGAAGCAGCAGCAAGTGAGCACCCAGCAAACTGAACGTAGCAAGTGAACAAATGATTTGGATCACAATACTATTATTATTCTGAATTAAAATCAGTTTGCTAACAATTCATAACTAAAGTTTAAAATAAAAAAAAAAACATAGCTTCTTAACAAAGGAAGGTTTTTAGGGCAGCATGCATAAGCCCCACACAACAGAAACCAGCAAAGCTGAGGAGAAAGAGAAACCTATGCTCTCTAGTCCCCTGCCCTGGCCCTGCCATGTGGGGTCATCAAGATACTGGAGTAGAGTGAACACACGCAGCCACAGTAACAGACCCCAGTGAGTTTCTATCCAGAAGGGACACATGATGGCAAAGAAAATGAAATGTACCCTAAGTGAGGACACAGTCAAAGGTCAGTGTGACAAGGGACAAATGGCACAGTGCTGAAGCTACACAACTATGAAACATGGAGATTAGGCGAAGTGTCTACAGAGGCGGGGATCAAAGCCAAGGCTCTTAGGACAAAGGCAGGGAGCCCTAATTCCAGCCTGGGTACCTTCTCACTACTGTCACGCATCTCTCTGTAGCTTGCATGTCTGTGTATGTTCATGTGGGAATGTTCACGTGTGTATACATGTGGAGTCCTCAGGTGCATGCTACCTTAATCTTTTGAGACAAGAATTCTAACTGCACTTGGAGCACATCAATCCAGCTAGGCTGAATGGCCAATGAGCCCATGCTTCAGCGCTAGGTAAAGATACGTACTGTCATGCCCAGCTTTGACACAGAAGTTGGGGGACCAAGCTCAGTGACTCACACTCATAAAGCAGGTACTCTACCCACCGAACCATCTTCCCCGACCCCACTCCCACCTTTTGCAGCAAGTACTTACTAGTTTCTTCATCCCTTTGCTTCCTCATCTACAAACTGGCAATCATAAAATGGTATTTACTCTGAAAGGGTTGGCATGAGGACTAAATGAGATAGCAGTACATGAAAGTACTCAGCACAGAAATACTCTAAAAGTGCTGAGACCAGCATCAGCACCTCCACTCCAACCTTCTGCATCAGCCATGTCATCATCACCTCCAATACCCCATCATTATGATCTCCATCATCTCCTCCATCACCTCCTCCTCTGTCTCCTATCACCATCACCTCCATCACCTCCTCCTCTGTCTCCTATCACCATCACCTCCATCACCTCCTCCTCTGTCCCCTATCACCATCACCTCCATCACCTCCTCCTGTCTCCTATCACCATCACTTCCATTACCTCCTCCTCTGTCTCCCATCACCATCACCTCATCACCTCCTCCTCCTCTGTCTCCCATCACCATCACTTCCATTACCTCCTCTTCTGTCCCCTATCACCATCACCTCCATCACCTCCTCCTGTCTCCTATCCCATCACCTCTTACTCTATCTCCTATAACCATCATCTTTATCACCTCCTCCTTCATCTCCTATCACCACCACCTCCATCACCTCCTCTTCCGTTTCCTTTCACCATCATCTCCATCACTACCTCCCCCCCCCTTCCCCTGCATTACTCTCTCATTATGGCCCCCAAACAACTCTTCTTCCTCCTACTTCCTGCTCCATCATCATCCACCGCCCTCCATCACTTCCATCCCTAGCTCTATCACTGTATACCATCTTTATCATCTCCCCTTCTACACCCCCATCACCACCATCTCCTTCTCTGTCACTTCCTCCTCCATTATCTCCTTACACCATCCCTTCTTCCTCCATCAATTCTACCACCACTGCCTCTGACACATCACCATAAGGAGAAAGATGACAAAAATTATGCCCTTAGCCGAGGCTGCTTCACACCTTCTTGGCTCCTTCCTTACCCCAAGCCACCCACACTCTTCCTTCCCAATGGAGACAGTGTTTCCTGGCATATTGTCTCCTCACTTCCTTTTGGCTGCTGAAGCATTTGCCACTTTAAAAAAGTATACTTATCTACATGTCTCTATTTCACAATACACGAACACTCAGCACAGGTGGGCACAGAGGGTGAGTGTTTGAGAACTGACCTCTTTACACTGCGATCCATCTGCCTCCCATTTTGACACTCCTCAGCTGACATCATGTGTGAACCACTTCTGGTGGGCTCAGAAGACCTATATACACACTGCATGCGTAAGCTGTAAATCTAGTTTCCACAGATTTCAAATAATCAGAAAGCTGATATAACCAGATTTTTTTATAGTGTCACACTAAGATAAGTGATGTTCATAATTATGGCCCTGAGGCATGGCAAGTTCCTTAACTGCCTTCTAAATTATCGAAGATCAAATTATGTTCAGTTGCATTTTAGCGTTAAGTGTATTTTAATTATATTCTCATTCTTGGAACATTAGTAACCCACATGGCTAAAATAGATGATTTAGGCAGCTTTGTGAATAAAACATTTTGGATAAAGCTGAGATTTTCAGAATGTTCTCACAGAACCACACTCTACAGACTCTGTAGGTGAATGAACATAATCATTTATCAACTGAATTGTAGTAATATTGCTAGGTTATGGTATAGTAATATGAGAGACAGGAAACAGATGAAGGTAACAAAATAGTTTCCACACCTGCTGAAAAAGGGCCAGAGTAGAGAAGGTAATATGAGCAGTGGTACAATGCCCAGATACTCCAAAGACACGACCACTTAGTCAAGAGAACCACCCTGGCCTGCATACCAGTGAGAAACTGTTCTCGAGAATAAATTACTCACGTTATACCCAATATAAGTGATCAACAGCAGCCTTACAGACAGTCCCAGAGCGATGACAGCTTGGGTGGCAGAGACAGGCAGACGGCAAGTCTGATGCCAGCCTGGGCTACACAGCAAGACTCCACTTTAAAGGAGGAGCAGGCTTTGGTTTTTGGTTGTAGCTTCATGGTGGAGCTATTGCCTACTTGCCTAATACATGTGACACCCTGGTTCAATCCTAAGCATGAGGTGGGGATGAGAGGGGACAGGGAAAAACAGAAAATCATTTTCAGAACAGTATATGTATGTACATCAGTGTGTGAGCATGTATACACTATGTATATATGTGATTGTGTATACATGTACACACCTGTGTATATATTGGTATGTATAGATGTGCACACTGTGTATATGTGTATATACATATACATACCTTGTATATGTGTTGGTGTGCATAGATATATACACTGTGTATATATGTTTGTATACATGTACACATTATGCAAATATGTGGGTGTATATACATTTACACTGCATAGTTGAACATACTCTATGTATATGTGTATGCACACATAAGTATGTATATATTTACTTATACTTGTATCTCTAGCCCCTACCACATCTAGACCAGAGTTTCAGATTTTGGATGACATGGGAAGAGGGTGAACAGACTGGGTGAGGGGACAATGGGGACAGTCGGTAGCCTAGGAGTGTAAACTTCAAGGTACATGTCTCAGCCATGGCCCGGCTCCAGGAAGCTGCTGTTGTAGGGATAGGAGTCTGGTGCTTCCAGATGATCTGATTTTTCATTTGCACAGC
>CABHPH010160740.1:0-13135 GCA_902168325.1 Peromyscus nudipes | reverse complement strand
GGCATGTTAAAGTCTCCATAAGAGGTTTTTTTTGGAAAAGCACCTGTCACTGACCTAGGCATTCTGCATGTATGTTACAGTTGTGTAGCTTGGTCCTCTTGTGGGACTCCGAGCAGCAGGAGCAGGGGCTGACTCCGACTCTTTCACAAGCTTCTGGGACCCTTCTCATGCTGGGTCGCCTTGTACAGCCTTAATACATGGGGAGTTGTTTACTCTTCCTGCAACTTGATAAGCCATGTTTTGTTGATGCTATGGGAGACCTGCCCTTTCCTAAACAGAAACTCAGGGTGAATGGATTAGGGGGGGACAGAGGAGGGCTTGTGGGAGGGACGAGGATGGGGAGAGGGACTGGGAGGAGAGGAGGGAGGGGAAACTGTGGCTGGGATGTAAAATAAATAAATTTATGTTTAAAAAAAGAAAATTAAGGCATATATATATATATATATATCTGCCTTAAATGATAAGTTTAAAAAAAACTCAAACAATGTAAAAATTAGAAATAAAGTTAACAATATTAAAAAAAGAGAAAAAGAAAAGCAAGGCACTGGTCACTGAAGGGGAGTGGATGCAGCCTGCCCTGGTGAGGCTGAGCTTCTGCTCAGGAAGCGGAGCCTGTACACCCCAGGAGATGGTGTGCTCAGCTGCTGCCTCCATCAAGGGAAGCTCCAGAAAAGGCAGAAGATGGTAGGGAAATCAGCCACAGAGGATGCTGTGAGAGGCGATTATTTCCTAAAAAGTGAAACTAAAAACATCTCATGCGACCTGGAAAGATGAAGTTGTGTTAGCAGGAAGGAGAGGATGTTCAGGAATTCTGGAAGCCTCTTCAACCAAGACTAGGGACAAATCTGAAAAGCTCAGGTTCCTGGCCAAGCTCTGACAGTGCACACAGAGGACAGCAGGGCCCAAACAAAGCCAGTGTCCCCACTGCTCGGAGTTCTCATCGAGTCAATCATGAGTGGAAGAGGTGGGAACGAAAGCACCTTCTCCTGTGGTTTTCCACGCCAGGGTTCAGAGAAGTCCAGAGCATGCTCCTGGTGGGGTGAGCTGTCCTCAGCCATGTGACTACAAACCACAAGAAAAGCAAGGAGCCAGTTGGGATATAGACAGGTCTGAACTGTGATTGAAAGAGCCTAGAACTATGCCTCAACCTGGAGCAGGGACCAGGCAGCTGCAGGGAACCAAAGATGGTGCTTCCTGCTAGTACAGCCTAGAGCCACCCAGATTCCCATACAGGGCAGAGGGTAGGGAGCAAGAGTGACGGTGGAGCTCGCCAGCCTGAGGGAGGGGGTCCTCAGAAACCATGGGCGCCCATCCACCTAGTCTACCGGAGACTGGGTTGTAAACCACAGGACTCAGGAGTGACACTAAATCTATCCCATAAAGTAATGAGACAAAAGGGGCCCCAGCACAGCAGGTACCTCTCCCAAGAAGAAGAGGGGAGTGGTGCACATGACTATGGATGAAGCATTAGAAGTGGTAATCCCTGGAGCTGGGGACATGATCTAGCACTCTAGCTGGGGAGCTAGAGTGCTTGCTGCATAGAGTCCTGGGTTTAAATCCCCATGGTGGTACACGAGAGGACCAGAGGTTCGAAGTCATCCTTAGCTACACAGAGAGTTTGAGGACAGCCTGGGCTACAAGAGACCTTATCAAAGATGAAAAGGGGAGAGAGAGGGAAAAAAGGAGGGAGAGAAAGGATTATCCTCAAGCTATAATTAAAGATGCTTAAAACTCAAAGAGCTGAAGTGGCAGGGTCTGGACACACAGCCAGAGCTCTGATGTCGGATCCTCCCACCATGACCAATGTAGGAATAGACCACAATCATTTGCAATATGGACACAGGATGTTTCCAATGGAGAACTGCTATGAGCTTCAAGTCTGGAATCTGAGTATTTATGTGGCTTTAAACACTCTCAAGCCTACAGTGTCTCGGTTCCCTCTGTAATCTGTGCAGAGAGTGTACAGAACAAACTAGACACAGGAAGTGCCCCCAAACACACCTGTAAACAAACATGGGGTAAATGCAGCCATCCAGTCCAACAAAGGCCTCAGAATCACCCAGAAGGATGTGTGCAGCTTCCTAAAGGAGCCCACTCTAGCACACCTCCAAAGTGGACTAAACAAAAACGTTCAGTTTGGTCTTTCTACAAAGCTGCTGGGTCAAAGTAAGTCATTACCTGAGCTACAGAATTCATTTGCTGAATTTGCTGTGTAACAGACCGAGTCACTCCCAGTCCAGCTGGATCCTGTGCACTTAGTAACGTCTTCTAGTGGAAGACAGCACAGCACATTCAGGAAGCTGGACCTCCAAGGACAGCATCACAACTCATGGTGACAGCTTTACAAAGTCAAATGGATGGATGAACTAGGAAGTGGGGGACCTCAGAACTGGGTCTCTGGTCCATGGTTGTGCCCTGGAAGCTTCTAGTCGATTATTCTAAGCCTCAGTTTCCACCCCTGCCCACTGTACTAGGTGAGTCTGAAGATGCAGGCCCAGTGTGACAACTGACATAGCAGGTACTTAGTAGGGGTCTCAATGGTCTATTCTGGTGGCACAGGACTTTAATACCAGCACTTGGGAAGCAGATTAAGTGGACCTCTGTAAGTTCAAGGCCAGCCTGGTTTACATAGTGAGTTCCAGAACAGCCAGAGTTACATAATGAAACCTGTCTCAAAAAAACTTAAAAGGGGGGTAGGTGGGTCATTAATTCATTTATTTTGAGGTGACTGGGTCTCTGGCGACTACTCCTGATCTTTCCTGTATGTCTCTGTCTCTCTGTCTCTGTCTCTGTCTCTGTCTCTGTCTCTCTCTCTCTCTCTCTCTCTCTCTCTCACACACACACACACACACACACACACACACACACCCCTAACTGGGATGGTCAATCAAACCTCTGATCTTTGTAAATCTAACACCAAAGCCGCTGTGCTTTGTGTCAATCGCATGGTAAAAGAGACAAGCAGATGACAGAAGGTTCAGATAAAACAAACAAAAGCATTCACGACCAGATGCCAAGCCCAAGTCTGGGATCACATATCAAGGGCCACTTCTGAAGTGACAGGCACCTGAGGCAACACTTTCCAGACATTTCCCAAGCCAAATCCTGCCAACTATAGAGGCCGGAATCTCCACCCCGCCCCTCAGGACGCCTTTCGCACCACTGGCTTGCCTGGCAAATGAAATCTCCCTAAACGGGTCAGAAGCGAACAGCTGGCTGGGCTAGAAGGGAATGTCTACCAAGTGGCAGAGAACAGCCAGGAAGTGGGAGGGAGGCACGGTCCACATCTGTGTTAGAGAGGACTGAAGCAGAGAGGAAAGAAGAAAGAGAGGGGAAAGCTTCTCATCCGACCACTTTCAGGAAAAAAAAACAACCAGGGTTGAGCAGACAGCTCAGTCAGTAAAGTGCTTGCTTTTCAAGCAGGGGAACCCAAGTGTGACCCCCAGAGCCTGCATAAAACTTCCGAGCCAGGGGCACATACTTATAAACCCAGGCTGGAAAGGTGGGAATGGGGGAGGGGTGTCCAGGGCTCACTGGCTGCCCATCTAAACTAACTGGCAACCTCCAGGCCAATGAGAGACCCTGTCTCAACAGAGGCAGATGCACACGAAGTTGTCCTCTGACCTCACATGCACATGCACACACATGTATGCACACATACATTAAAAAAGAAACATTAGCTAGCATATCTAAAACCTAAAGACTCCTGAAAGATGAACAGAGGAGGGGTATTGGAGGAGTGGATGTGTGCAAGGAAAAATGACACACACCTATGAAAATGTTGTAATAAAACAACTATTTTGTATGCTGACTAAAAAAATAACATTAAAAAACAACAAACCTTGCAACTAATGAGGAACTGAAGGTGTTGTACCTGTCTCACTCCTGAGTCTGTCAGCCAGCTGCCTAAACAGAGACTCAGCCCGTCACACTTGCAATGCTCTTCCTGCAACCTGGATTGCCCTACTCCACCCTGGCTGACAGGACGTGCAAACCATTCCCCTCTGTGGCGAAGCCTCGGACACTGCCAGTGCCCACTTCTCTGCATTCACTGGTCACGTGATGCTACAACCGACTCTTGGATGAAGCACACCCTGCTGAATCCAGGGAGGTTTATTCATGAACACTCATTTGTACAATCATTCGTTCACTAATGTGAGCCTGAGCTGACTGTCTCCGCAGCATCCACTTCCCCGAGCGTTACGTCCCATTTCCTAGTCTCTGTCTTACCGTAGATGAAGAGCAGGAGAGGAACTACAGCTGCCTGCTGGTGTAAACTCAAAGCTTTTGCCAGGAATTAAAAGGCACAAAGTTTTGCCTTTTCTGAATGTGAACCTGGAAGAAAACATTTGCTCAGGGGGATCACCAGCATCTGTGAACAGAAGGGGGAAGCTACCCTGAGTTAATTCAACCCAGGCGTGATAGAGACAAGGATGAAAGAGAAGCAGCAGCCTGATGATACAACTCCCATCCCAAGAGTCAGCTAGCTACACCTAAAACCATACTCTGTCCTGGGCTGAAGACAGTCAGGACAGGCTATGTTCTTCAGCAACAGCAAGTACCCCAGTCTCTCCCAGGCTGAACAGATAAAATTAAACTCCTGCTTTTACAAAGATTATAGTGGGTCAGCAGCAAACCTGATGATGACCCTCATCAGTTCTACTTAGATCCCAATGGCCTGAACAAGTCACATGGTCCCAACTTAGGCACCAAGAACACTAGGAAATGTACCTCTCCATCTGTCCAGAGAGAGAAAAATGAGCTGGGCGGTGGTGGCGCACGCCTTTAATTCCAGTACTCGGGAGGCAGAGCCAGGTGGATCTTTGTGAGTTCGAGGCCAGCCTGGTCTACAGAGCGAGATCCAGGAAAGGCGCAAAGCTACACAGAGAAACCCCGATTCGAAAAACCAAAAAAAAAAAAAGAGAGAGAGAGAAAGAGAAAAAAATGAGATAGACTTAATAAATGAATGTACTGTGTCTGCCACAGCCAGTTTGAACCAGCTTTCCTGTGGTCTTCACCAAAAATGCTGTTTAAATGATAGTTAACAGTCAAATGCCAGGGGGTCCTGCTGGATGCCCGGCTAACAGTATGACAGTGAATGGGATGACTCCACAGCCATTTGTTGGGCTTATAGCAGAGAGGACTTGGGGAAAGAAAGAACAAAATGAGAACGCAGTCAGGGCAGGTAAAGAGACAACGCCCCACCAGGATTAATACAGGACACAAAGGATGCTACAGGGCACCTGGGAACTGAGTTTGCAGTTTGCAGAGGAGTAGAGGAGTGGCCAGAGATTTCCAGGATGACTTCAATTTTAAAAAAATGTTCACTAGCCCAGGCTAGCCTCAGCCTTCCAGGTGCTGGGATTACACGCCCTCGCCACAACACCCGTCCTCAGATCAGATCTGTAAGAAGGTGAAAAATGAGTGAACGATGAAAGATGAAGAGGAGAAGGAGCATGGAAAAAGGAATAGAGGTCAAGTCAGAATAGTCCCCCTGGCCCCTGTGCAAAGGTATGCACCGAAGAAAATGAAACAAGCTTGAAGTGTGTCCCCTCCACAAGCCCCCAAGGGTTTATTAACACACAAATCAGGGGCCTCACACACCCCGCAGAGCCCTTAGCCAGGAGAGACTTTCATCACAAGGCAGGTAAATCTGGAACCCCACAGGCCCTGAAGTCTGTGCGACTCCACAGTCAAGCTGCAGGCTTTTCAGGCATGAGAAGACCGGCCCATCCAGTATTCACAGGAGCCCTGACCCCTCATCAGGCATACTCAACAGGACAGGACTGTAGCTTCTGAGTCTCTTCCATCAAGACCAGACAATTCCTGCTACAGGCCCAGAAGGAGCTTCAGGAAGCCACTTCCTGCCTAAAGGGAGAGAGCTAACAAGGGCCCAAAATAGAGGAGAGCTGAGGAGCTGAAACCAGCCACTATAATTACAAGTATTTTTATCTACTTCCCAAAAAGGAGTATTGGCTCATCTTCCAAGTGTGTCTCGATGGAAGTTCATCTGTTCATTCTCAAATGCTCCAGACTCCCAGGTCAGAGACAGCCCCAGATATGAGGCCTCCACACAGGCAAAGCCATTCAGTACAGGAGCTGGGATGCACTGTGTAAACAGCAGAGTACCACACCATCCTCTGCTGAGCAATACTGCTCGTGAAGCCAGAACCCAGGCGCCCAGCTGATGCAGAAGAGGGTTCAGCAAAACCCATGCTCTAGAGCAGGCACGGAAGTGAACCCTGGGAACACAGGCAGGTGATTCATCCATTCCTGGCCTCAGTCTCTCTGTAATGACGGAGTGAGCATTAGACAATCCGCACACTACATCAACACATGGCCTAGAAACAGAATGAGCCTTCACTGGTGCAAAGCACTAATACAGCAGTGTTTACAGTTGCCTTTGTTCAACAACTGTCACCTGAATGTAACAAACACACAACACACACACACACACGATCCTCAGAAAATACTTCTGGATAAGTTTCAGCCTCTTTTAAGTCCTTTAATGTTAATTTGGGCTGCCCCAGTCACAATGAATTTTGGAGCTAATTCTCCAGAATCAACCACCCAGGCTCAACTAATGGGTCAGAGGGAATGAGGAGAGGTAGAGGCAAGAAAAAGACTGATGAAGAAGCATTCAGATTAAACTAAATGTAAGAGATCTACCCACTGATCACATGTGTGAACCTTATTCGATTCTTATTCAAATGTTGCTTTGAACTGGAAATGAGAACACTCATTTATTTGACAAGATTAAGGAATTGCTGTTAACTATGAAATTACAGATTTTTTTCTCTTATTTCCTTTGAAACAAGATCCTTTTATTTCAAATATATTCCACACGTTTATGAAACTTAAAAAAAATGTTTACAGGACTGATAAGGACTAGGGAGATGGCCCCGTCAGTAATGCACTCGCCATGCCAGCATGAGGACCTGGGTCTATTCTATTCCTAGCAGCCAGGTAAGAAGCCAACTGTGGTGGCATGCAGTTGTGATCCCAGTGCTGGGGAAGTGGAGCTTGCTGGCCAGCCAGTCTTGTTCATTCACTGAACTCCAGGCTGAGAGAGAGAGAGAGAGCCTGTCTCAAAATAAAACAGAGATGTAGAGAAAGACAACTGATGTTGACCTCTGGCCTATACATGTGTACATACACATGTGTGCGCACAGACACACAGAGCTCCGTATGGAACACAGCTGCTTTCTCCATCTTCAAGGACCTTCCCTGGGGAACTTAGTCATTCCCAAACAAGACCACAGTGGAGGCCTGGAGAGTCCACACTGGGGAAAACCTACAGGCTGTGGTCACATGGCCTTGTGTCCCAACCACTCAGTCTCTAAGGGCCAGGGTAAGTGGGCTGCTAACTAATATGTCAGTCCATTCTGTGTGGGTGTGGCCAGTTACATGCACTAACTGCTGACGGATTTTCTAAATTGCAGGGTCCTTATTGTTTATTGTATGAGTGTTGTTAGTCCCTGAATTTTTGCTCATGGGTGAAATAAATGATGTGTTAATGACAATTCTTCCAATAATAATGACAGAGTTACCGTTAATGGTAAAGCCAGGTTAGGTATCCAACTGGAGCCAGGAACACACACCTCCATGACTACCCACTGCAGAAAAATGGGCATGAAATCACTTTAGGAAACTGCAAAAGTTCCCAAAACAGCTGGGACCTCAGGCACATGATACCAACATTTGCTTCACAAATTGGCACTGACAGGTTCTGATGCTTTCCAAGTAGCCAGCAGTCATTTTCATACGAGAGAGGCATGGGCTTCTAAATAAAATACCAGATCCAGTGCAAGGACTCAGGAGAAAGAGCTCCAAGATCAGCATTAACCTGATGCTCCAAGTGAAAAGCATGATGGGAAGATTGTTTATTTTCTAGTCATGTGATGCTGAGGTGGTGAGACCAGGTTCTTATGTTATGTAAAAGGGAAAAAGTTTGTGCATGCAGCAGTTCAAGATACACAAGAGGTGCCAAAAGCTGGGTGTAAGCTGCCAGTCAAGGTAGACCCAGTCAGCAGGCACAGGAAAGGAGCTGAGCATGGGTGACAGTGAGCAGAAAGGCCACAAAAGGATGTGGCATCTAGTGATCTTATGCATAGGGAAAGTCTCTTACAAGTTGGGGCACTGGTAGCAGATGAGAGAAACAGATTCTGTTGGGGCAGAAGGAATGGGTTGGATTGTTTGTGGTGGTGGTGGTGACGTGTGTGTGTGTGTGTGTGTGTGTGTGTGTGTGTGTGTGTGTGTGTGTACACATGGGTACGTGAGTACGTGCTCCTATGTCTGCATGCATGAATGCATCTACATGTGTGCACACATATGTGGAGGCCAGAGGTCAACCTTAGGCATCATTCCTCAGGAGCCAACCACTTTGCTTTTTGAGACCAGGTCTCTCACTGGCCTGGTTAAGTTAGGGTGGCTGGCCAGGGGATCCTCCTGTCTCATCCTCCAGCACTGGGATTATAAGAGCATAATTTTCTTGTTTTTCTTGTTTTAATCTGGGTCTTGGGTTTGAACTTGGGCCCTCATACTATCATAAAAAAATCACTTTACCAACTGTGCTGTCTCCTCAATCTCCTAGACAACCCAGGTTAGCCTCAAACTCATGCTCCTCCTGCTTCAGCTCCCCAGGTGCTGGGGTCACAAGTGTGCAACACCATCCCCAGATAAGACAAGACTCTAAATCTAAGAAATGAGAACTGGTCATCAGCAATGGTGAACGTGGAGAGTGGTCAGGTGAGGGGCTGCCACCAGAGCAGTTCTGCAGCTCAGGAGCGTCTGGTCCTCTGGGGTGAGATGCGCTGGGGAGCCAACACTCACTGCTGCTGGCTGCTGAACTGAAGACTGCACTTGGGCAGAGTGCTTGGAATTCCACCAAGACAACACCAGGGAAAGACACAAGGAGCAGGTTCTGCTGGATCCCCAGAGTAGCCTGAACCTGAGGCTTAGAGAGGCCCAACAGAACTGGAACTCCTCTGATGTGGCATCAGGTGACCTCTAAGCCACCAGACTCCAAAGCCAATGGCAGAAAGAAGAAGCAAAGTCTGGATGTTGTCCACATCTTACATTTCCTGGAGGCCAAGGCCAGAATGGACCGAGTGACTCTCAGGAGATCAGGGGGAACCACAGGAATTATACTTGAAAGAGAGAAAAGTAAGAGTCTTAGATGTGTCTTGGATGTATCCAACATCTTTGAACTTCAAAACCTCTGGTGAGAACAAATCTACGTCTCAGATCTTCAAGAGAGAGGGGGGAGGGTTTACAAAGAAAATCTGAGCATCATCGCTGGAGTCCCAAAAGAGGAGGGAGGAGCTATGTAAAACAACGAGGGTGAGGTGCCAACCTCTGCTGAGCTGCCTTCAAAGTCTTGCTCTAGACAGTCCATGACGCCACCTCTGCCCTGCACCTTCCCCAGGATCACAAGGCTGGCCCCCTGGACAGGCACCACCTTCTTTATCTGTAAAAGCTTTGCTGGTCTTGGGGTAATGAATGGCCTGCTCTCTCCATGGCTAAGTCACTTTGCAGTCAAGAAAATGGAAACTCAATCTAGAGAAGTAAAAACCACTGAGGATCATCGAGGCCTCAGCCCCATCTTTACCATCACCAGCTCTATCAGAGAGGCTCAGGGGCACGCAAGCCTATGGGGGAGAAGACGGGCAGGAGAGAAGGGGCACAGGCTGGGTGCTGAGAAGGTGCTCCCAACCTGTGGGACAGCCTGCTGCTCTGGGTCCTCCCCAGACTAAGCGTAGCTTCCTCCAACCCTAAGCACCAAAACAGCGACTACCTCCTCTATGGAATCCTCTTTTCTTTCTTTTTACTTTTTAATTTGTTGTGTTGGGAATTGAATCTGGGGCTTCAACCACACCAGGCAAGTAATATTTGCCATCAGAATCCATATTTCCAATCTGGGTTCCAGGACCCAGATATCAATATCCTACAAGTACTTCACAAGGTACCTGAGTCCACTCAGTAGATGCTATTGGAAGCTGCATTTATGGAACACCAAATGTATGCTGAAGCTGTGGTGGGTAACAAATATATGCCAGAGAGGCTCTGTCCATATTAACCCTTAGGAGCTTCCAGCCCGAGCCACTCCAGGTCACCAGAGAAGCATGAAATATATGTGAGACATATCATTGCCTTCTTCTAGAGCGATGCCCTCCTCCAGGCATTGTGAGGCCAAAACAAGAAAAATACACCTTGCAGGTTAATGGTCTGTTTGCAGTTAAACAGTTATGAATCAGTTCCTGATTGTCCTGTGTTAGGTCCTTGCAAGTTAAGTTTTCTCTTTATAATTAAGAATAAATTCCTATTTCTTAGATCTGATGTAAACTGCAAAACATGTTTTTCAACCTGCACTAAGCTTGCAACCCCAACAACATGATATATATCCTTACCCTTGTTCCTTTCCTTTCGTTCTATCTTTCTAGCAATGAGTAACAGCCAACTCTCTTGCCCCTGCAAACACCTTATCTCTCCTATCAAAAGGACCTCAAGAGGTTGGCAGAGGCTGCTCTCTCAAATCCTGACTTAGGGTGAGACATCGGGCTGGCCAGTCCCATGTGTTCCCCTGCTTTAATTGGACAACTGTGGATTTGGTCTTTTCTCCGTGGGATCCTCACATCTAACATAACATCTCCAACACTAGTGCTGCACGGATCTGTTAGCTGCTGCTGCTGCTGCTTGTCCTGCAGAATGTCTACCCCTCTCCTCCCTATTTCACTCTCTAGACCAGTGGCTGTCCCTTCTCTTCTGTCACATGAACCCTTTCTTTTCCATCAGCAAGCTCAGCTCCCAGGGCACAGGAAGAGGTGATGGGTTTGTGACATGGTGCTCTGCTTCTTCCTTGCGGAGAAATCTAGCAAATCGATTAACTTTGGAAAGTGGTGATCAGTAGCCAGAGAGCACTGAACCTTCCTCAAGCAACTCTTTGGAGGCCACAAGTCATGGGCATGAAGTCTCAGCCTACCGCCTGGAACTACAGGACACTGGAGAATCGGCAGCAGTCACATTACCCATGTGTTCCCCTGGCAGATCCCCTACAGCTGCCACAGCCCTCCCTTTCTTCTTCGTGTATCAGTTTCCTGTGACGAAATACCTGGAAAGGGCAACGTAAGGAGGGAAGGTTTCGTTTGGGCTCGCAGCTCACAGACACAGCCTATCATAACAGGGAAGCCATACGGGAGCCCGAGCTGAGACTGTACAGAAAGCAGAGAGATGATCGCTGGTGTTCAGTTTGCTTCCTCCTTACTCAGTCCTGGCCATGGAAGGGTACTGCCCATATTTAGCATGGATCTTCCCACCTACTACAGTTAAACTAACCTAGATAGCTCCTTGTGGACATGCCCAGAGATTTGTCTCCTAGATGATTTTAGATCCTGTTAACCAACTATTAATTATCACATTTGGTTTCTGAAGAACAAATCACTGGGTCTCAGAAACAATCTGGACTGAGTTTAGGTTAGTGCTGAGGTTGGATTGCTTTTCACTGCTGTGGGGAGCCAGGACCTCAGGCCTGCTAGATGAGCCACACCCCAGCCCTAAAACACTCAGTCTTCAGCACAGATGGCTTCATGGTGCTCACTGGGACTCAAAGGGGCCCAGATGCTGGATTCTTGGCCACCAAGAACAAATGTGTGGTATGCATGTGCAAATGTGGACAAACTGTGTGCTTCAAAAGACAGACACCAAGAGAGCATGCTCAGGAGTTCCCTTCACTCTGGGCTGAATGGCAATGTTTGGGATCCTCCAAGCAGTCACAGTATTGAAAGAATAAGTTTCTCCCTCTTGGCCCTGCTAAGAAGGGAAGTTGGACAGCTGCCCAAGTTCCCCACCTCCCACTGCACTGGCTCTCTACTCCACTTCAGGAGTATTTATCCCTCTCTGGGTAAACACAGCCACTGTGCAGTAACAGAGAACATGGCAAATAGCCTCTGAAAGGCTCCATTCACATGCACACAAGATTAGCAGAGGAACTAATGCTACCACAGCTACAAGAAAGGACAGGAGTCTCCCCTTCCTAATCAGAGAAGGAAAAGCCATCTGGATAGAAAATGCCACTTGAGGGCCTGGGAAAATGGCTCAGTCTGCAAACTGCTTGTCACACAAGCATGAGGGCTTCAGTTTGATCCCCAGAACTCTCATAAAGAGGTGTGGTAGTGCAAACTCAGTGCTGAGCAAGCAGAGAAAGGAGAATCCCTGGAGCTCACTGGTCAGCCAGCTTCACCAAATCTGTGATTCATAGGCCAGTGAGAGACCCTGCCTCAAAACTTCCTGTGAAAAAAAAAAAAAAGCAGAGAGTTCCTAGCAAACATCTGGGGTTGTCCTTTTACCTCCAGATGCACATTAACAAAACACATATTCACACACTCGCACACAGGAAGGAAGGAAGGAAGAAAGGAAGGAAGGAAGGAAGGAAGGAAGGAAGGAAGGAAGGAAGGAAGGAAGGAAGGAAGGAAGGACCACTCGAGGACATTTTTACTTCTACCCCACGTGAATCTCAGTTCACTAACCAGAACCAAAAACTCTCTTGTTCCAGGTAAGGAAACTACAAAGGGGAGGGGAGCTTAATCTGGCAAGAGAAACCTTTAACCCTGCACCACCAGAGCTTTCTCATGGCTGCCAAGAACACAAGACAAGGGGATCCGACAGCAACTTCCTCCATGACCTGAGCTCTGCACACATAGCTAAGGTTGGTATGGAGAGATGGGAGACTATAACGTGGTTACAGTGGGTGGTGACTCAGCCTTCTACACCTACAGTGAATAGTCCTCTAACCCACCTACCTCTCCAGACACAGTGCCACCTCTCTCTTGTCCACCCTGTTCCTCCAACCTGCCTCCTTCCCTACACAGGGCCTTTATCTTTGTTGTTGCTTCTGCATAAAGTGGGTAATAGTAAACCTCCAACGACAGAACTCACAATGAGCTAACGGTGCTTTCTTGGTCTTCTCAATGCCAACCTTGCACCTGGAGGAAACTACACAGCATGTCTGCCACCAGATATCATAGTCTGAATATCATACAGCCTCCCCCACAAGACTCCCGTGCTAAATACTTGGGTAGCCAGTCAGCTAGTGGTGATGCTGTGGGAGGCTATAAAACTCTAAGATGGAGCCGGGGGG
>CABHPH010160739.1:4788-18659 GCA_902168325.1 Peromyscus nudipes | reverse complement strand
GTGTGTGTGTGTGTGTGTGTGTGTGTGTGTGTGTGTGTGTGTGTGTGCCTGCCTTGGGTAAGGGAAATGTTTAGGACATAATAGAAAATGCTTTTTTTTAAAAAAAGCAAAGTTGATTTTCTTTCGTTTAAAGATTTATTTATTATGTATACAGTATTCTGCCTGCATGCATGCCTGCAGGCCAGAAGAGGGCGCCAGATCTCATTACATGGTTGTGAGCTACCACATGGTTGCTGGGAATTGAACTCAGGTCCTCTGAAGGGCAGGCAGTGCTCTTAACTGCTGAGCCATCTCTCCAGCCCCATACTTTGGTTTCTTATACATGCAAAAAAGATGCTTTTATTTTGGATTTCATATAACACATACCCATGGGTCTCTGCTTAACTTCTGGATATTGGAACAAAAAGAAATAAGAAAAAAAAAAATGGGCCCAAGTGGAGTGTAATAGTGATAAACCTCAAACAACTAGGGCTATTACATGACATTTCAACTTGTACCCTGGGCAGTTCTACCATGTATCACTCAGTAGCTTTGGACGTGCCTGGTGTTCCTTAGAACTTAGCTACATGGTAGACACACTGACACTTGGGTAGGCATTTACTATGTATCACACGTGATCCCGAGAAAGAATATTATTCTCAATGATCTTTACCACCTATGAAGTAGATCCCAGCACCATCATTTTTCAGATATAGAAACTGGGAGCAGAACATTTCAAGGCTGAAGACATGTCAGCAGTCATCATCGATGTGCTGCTGAATCTGGCTTCAGAACTGGGGCTCATAACCACCATGCCACACCACACTATGCTGGGTTACAGGCATGTGCCACCACTGCCCTGCTTAAGTTTTATTCTATGTGCATGAATGTTTTGTCGGTATATATATATATATATATATATATATATATATATATATATATGCCCATGGAGGTTAGAAGGGGGTATCAGATCCCTTGGAACTATAGTTACATACAGTTTTGAGCTACTGTGTGGGTACTGGGGAACCGAACTCAGGTCCTCTTCAAGAGAGACACGTGTGTCCTTAAGTGCTGAGCCATTTCTCAAGCCCCAAGCTTTTTTTAAAGGTGTGTGGTCATGAATTTCTGGAGTGACTTGAAGACAGGAGCCGGGCTGGCTGACTTGTTGGTGTCCTCCTGAGGCACAGGAACCCTGCTGGGATGTGATTCATGGAACTTTAAACACTCCTTACACCAAGGCCATCATTCTTCTGGATTCCAAAGTGTGAAAGCATAAATCTTGCCTTCGTTCACGTCCTTTCTTTCTCTTCTTCTGTTAGTACACCTCTCTCTTCTCCCCTTTCTATCTGCCCGCATGTTTTTATCTTGTCTGCACTGAGAACACAAAATCTTTCCCACCAGAGAGAATGGTGTTAATAATCTCATTAGGTTTATAAAAACAATGCTAAATGAAGTATTTTAAATGCTTGACTTCTGAAGACAGAGAGACTCAAATTGTGTTTTATGGAAAGTGAGTGACCTAAACTCATTCTTTTATGGTCAAATATGAGCCAGATGAACTCACAGAGGAGGCAGCGTAGGAAAAGAATGGAAACATTTAAAGAGGCAGAAATCCATCTGTAATCACCACGTTCCTTGTGTATTATAGTACAGGCCAAAGAACTTCTCGGTGAACATATTTTTCCTCTTAGGCTGATCTAAACTGACAACCACCCATGGACACCAGTTTCTTAAGGGTAGACTGTGGCTTGAAGGCGGCAGAGGTGATGGTGTACTATATTTCACTGAGGCGCATTGGCCATGAAAATAACCGTTATTGCTCTTGCCACTCAATGGTCAATGCCTTTCAGTATGAACCCAAGGAGTTACATAAATTATGTTTCCACTAGGTTCCTTGAAACTGCTACAAGGTGGAGGTGGAGGGTAGAGAAGTCCAGGCTGAATTATCCCCATGTTCTGTAGTTGTTGGTAGGGGGAAAAAACCCAACAGAAAACATTGCAACAGCAGGACACACCAGGGTGTCAACGTAAGCAATCTTTAACTCAGTCTTTTAATGAAGAGCAAGGCTGCCTTGCCGGTACCCCAGCAATCTGAGCCTCATAAGTTTTGTGGTTTCCAAAATTATTCCCAGTTAGGCGCCGCTACAAGCAAAATATGCAGCTGGCTGTGACATAATGAGAGGGATAATAAATATATAAAACTTGGAATCTCCCGATGAAAAATGAAAGAGATTTTATGAACCCAACCAGTCAACTCAGCTGAAAATCCCCCAGTGTGTTCAGCCTGATTAATGCCCTGGCCCCTTCCATGTGAGAACCTCAGATTCAATTTCCTAATTCTGATATCTTGTTCTGGAGGCAGCTATGGTCGGGATCTCTATAGAGATAGTGGCTTGATCCACTGTTGGGAAAATGTATGGCTCCGAGGTCCTGGTGGGAGACACTGAGAGGTCAAAGCTGTGGTGCGTCAGCATGTACCCGAGAAAAGATATCACGTGTCTCTACCGAATGGGACATATTATTGCAATTAACGCAAATATTAGAAGGGACATTTACAGCAGCCATGTCGAGCTTTGATACATCACCACAGAGTTCTGTCCTTCTGTGCCTTTCTGTTCCTCTTCACCCTGACTGATGACGTCTCACAGGTTCCTATAAGAGAGAATGGAGGAAACAAGCTTAGGGATCATCTCAGGGTCAAGGTCACCCAGTCCATAAGCGGTGAAATACAGACAAAAAGCCTGAATCTGCTGCTGGTGTACAGCCTTTTTTTTTTTTTGCTCATCTCTTCAGTAGTATCGTTTCTCAAGCCTACTGTTTTACACACACACACACACACACACACACACACACACACACGCACCCCCCGTGGGGGTAGGAACAAACCAGGCATCCTGTCTAAACTAATTTATTTCATGAGATCATTTCTCCACACTCCATTTCACATTGCCTGTGGAGACGTAAACCTAGTCCTGAGTAAAAGAATGAAGACTTTTGGTCCCTCATTTGGCCCTAAATGTCATGCAGAAAATGTTTTCTTAGCTCGGTGTAAGCCCTGGCAGGCTTGTTTTCTTGACTTTCAAGCACTGCCAGCCAGCCACATCACTCTACAAGGTTTTTGCAGAGAAGTCGGAGTCTTGATGGAAAATGTAAGCCCAGGAGGATGTTACTGTACATGGAAGATTGGGGTACAGGTCAGGTTTGGTAAGAATTTTTCCCTCATATGGAAATTCTGAACTGTGGGTTCCTAAGCGAGCTTAACCTTGTAGACATTAGCTATTATGAATCACTGTAAAGATTGGTGCAACCTCATCTCATGCGTCTTAAAGCATGTCTCTTAATTAATCATTAAAGAAAAAAAGATAGAAGAATAAAACAAGAGAAAATTATGTGTTTGTCTTAACCTAGATAACATTTTAAGCTCTTTGACCCTGCTGAACCCAGAGAAACTGGTCTGTGACTTCAAGAAGTAAAATAAATTGCCAGGTCATCACACCTTGCCCACACCAGACCTCCTTTCACATTCAATAAATGATGTGTGATTAAAGGCTGACCATTAATATCCCGAGGGAGGATGCTTTAAGAGACCACTTTCTCTCTGCTGAACACAGGCTCTACTGAGTGCCACAGCATTTGAATCTACCCGTCACCTTCTGATGAGGTGTTCAGATGGCTTCTGAACGTACATCCAGTGGTCCTTTTTAGAAACCAGCTTCCTTATCATCAACGAGGCCCTTCGGAGGTGATGAAAGTCAGTTGCTATGATGTGGTCTGCTTTGTGGAATACGGTGGAACACTCTTTCCCTACACACTGGATTCTGCAATTTTCATGACTGTATTTTTTATAAAAAGACTTAAAAGACCCTCCAAAAAACAGATAGACACCTAGAAACGATGATCACCTATTACTCCTCACTTATGTTTCACAACAGTGTTTTCCAATCACTGGAGCATGCACCCACCACCTGAAAGGTGTGCAAAGGCACAGAGCATGAGGTTGGACAGAGAAGGGACATTTTTATAACTTCCCATGGGATGTTGATGCTGCTAGTAGAAGGAATCACTCATGGCAAGGCACTGCACTAGAATTAAAAATTCAAATTGACCAGTTAAAACCTCCATCAGGGTGTAGATTAGAATGGGAATAAGGACAACGTGTAAGGCGGAAAAGAGAATGAGAAAGTTAAGAGTTGGGAATGATGTACAGAGGATAAGCATAGGTGTGGTTTTCCTAGAAGCAAGCTTTGGGAAGCCCAAGGAGGAGAAGAATCCAGGACACAGACAGAGGAATACTGCACCCACAGCGTTCACTTCCCACACATTTAACTAGGCCAACTATCCGCTTCCCAATCGCCCCCTGTGAACCTTTCATCTCACTTTTGAGAGCCTTTGTGAACACTAGGCCCCTTTCGAATGTGAAGGTAAACTAAGGGTACCAGACCAATCGGCAAGATGTAAACCATGTAAGGTACTGTTTTTTGAAGATCTAGGTAACTACTTGCCTTTAAAGTTGATTCTATGCAGATGGTTCTTTGTGCAGTGGAGAGTGGTTCATACAGAAACTCAAAATTGGTCCAAGTGCAGAGGTTAAGCGTCAGTGAAGCGCTCAGCCACAAATGACACATCTATCTCACCTCCTGATCAAGGCTCAGGGGCCACTGAGGGGCGGGGGTAGACAGACTGTAAGAGCCAGAGGTCACAGGAAGCCCAAAGTGAAACAGTTATTCTCTAGGTGTGACAGGACCACTGCCTTCCAGAGCTCACAGCAGCTTTGGTTGCCTGCCCAAGGTATGCACCAGACCAAGCCACCCGACGTTCTGACACGAAGGAGGAAGGGCTTTACTGAGGAGCTATGGACAGTTGATGGCTTCTTGGGGAGGGAGAGTCAATTTTCTTTCAAGGCATGACCCTTGGTAGGTCAACTGCACTTCCATGGATGGCACCACGCAGGAGTATGTGGGCAGCACACATTGCACTAGATGGGTTATTAAAAAGAAAAAAGAGGCCATGAAGTGGAGGGGCAGTGGGATAGTGGAATGGGTCTAGAAGGAGGTGGGGGAGGCTTGGAGGGTGAGTCAGATCAAAATACATTGTGTGGTCTTTTCAAAGAATTAATCAATATGTTTTTTGAAGTTGACACTGTTCAAATGGATGATGCAAAATAAAAATATTGGGTGGGTGGGTCGTCTGGAGGAGAGGAGAGGAATAGAGGTTTGCTGTGTTTTAGGCTCTGGCTGAGGTACTGCATACTGGTCCTTTGAATTCACCGAAGAACCTCTCACCTGGGTCTGCCTTGCAGGAGTCCTCGGTAAACTTTGATTAACCACGTTGACCAGACAGACAAGAGTTTGGTGCTGGCCTTTGTTGTTCCAGAAATGGACTGACTGAGAACAATTGCCAAGTCTTTGAAGTGTGTTCCTGTGGGGATAGGCCTCACAGCTGCTCAAACCTGAAAATAATTATTTCACCATGGAAATGACTCAGTCAGGGGTAGAATCTCACCACACTGGGGCTTGACCGTCTCAATGAACCAGTTTGAAAATAGTCGAGAGGCAGGATTCAAACTGTAATCTACTCAGAAATGTAACATGCCCAGATGCATTTGGTGGCAACCTGTGGCCGCTGTGCCACCCTTTACCCCTTTCCCCCAGCCCATTTTCCAAGAAACACCCAATTCTCCTGACTTCTAATATTTCCCCATTTCTGCATCATTGAAAGTAGCCTCCTTGGCCCTAACTATACACTAACACAATGAGTGTGGCCTGGGGAATTTATTTTTATTTTTGAGATTGTATTTTTTTTTTTTCCGAGACAGGGTTTCTCTAAGTAGCTTTGCGCCTTTCCTGGAACTCACTCTGTAGCCCAGGTGGGCCTCGAACTCACGGAGATCCACCTGCCTTTAATCTGCTGGGATTAAAGGCATGCGCCACCACCGCCTGACCTTGAGATTGCATTTTAATTACAACATTTCTTCGTTCCCTTTCCTACCTCCCCATTTTACTTCAAATTCATGGCCTCTTTTTCCATCAATTGTTATCATATGTTTACATGTATTTGTGTATGTGTATGTACATATGTGCATGTGTGTGTGTGTGTGTGTGTGTGTGTGTGTGTGTGTGTGTGTGTGTATGGAGTGGTAAGTTTCTCTGGTCCTGCCCAGCTCCGTGGTCCTGCAGCCACTTATAAAATAATCATTCAGACGCTTAACATTATTTACAAACTGTATGGCCTATGGAGGCCTCTTGCTAGCTAGCTCTTTCATCTTAAATTAATCCATTTCTATTAATCTGTATATTGCCACGGCTTACGAGTCTGCTGGCATGTTGCTTCTTGGGCTGGTGTCTCCTCTGCCTCTGTCTTTCTTCTTCCTGTCTCTCTCTTGGATTTCCTGCCTGGCTATAACCTGACTTGCCATAGGCCAGAGCAGCTTCCTTATTAATTAATCAATCATAGCAACACATATTCACAGCCTACAGAAAGACATATATAATATATATATTCCTAATATCCTAATATATATTCCTAATATATACATATATATTCCTAATATATACATATATATATATTCCTAAATATAACCTGTTGAGTTCATACAATGTTACTCGTACGTATGTTTTCAGGGCTGACCACTTGGCACTGGAGAACCAATTGGTGTGCACTTGACTCCCCAAATCTTAGCTTTACTCTGATGACTATAGTTCTTTGTGTAGGGTTGAAGCCTTAGGAGCTTTTCTGTCCTAGGGAATTTTATGAACACTGTGGTTGACTTCTTATCTTTCATGACTCATGTTGCCTTACCAGAGAAACCTCCTCTGACTTTGCAGTGTGGTGGAGCAGCTTTTCCTTATCACCCGAGGCTGTTTGGTTCTTTTACAGATCACTTATGACCTGATCAAATGCGCTTGTTGACTTACTTATTCTGTAGGTCCCTGCCTCACCATCAGCACACACTCCCTGAGACCTGAGAGCCTGTTCCATGTCTCACATTGCCTATACCTGTGTCTGACCCATAACAGCTCCTAGGGATCTTTATGGCTGCATACACATATTTCTATCGTGGTGAACACTGGTACCATCTTGTGTTAATCTTATTGGATAAATCTTTTTAACACAACCCCCAATGCTTCTCAAAGGAATAGAAAATGTGCTTTGGTAGAAATAGAAAATTTGGGTTTTTCTGATGAAGACCCCCAGGGCATTTATACTATTCTATACCTTACATTGTGGGAAACATGGAGGTGACAAGTAGCAGTCTCTGGCAAGTTCAATCACAGAGTAAGGTCACATGAAAACAGTGAGAAGCTCTCCTCCTGTAAACCATCCTCCCCACATAGTGAGAGCTTCTTCAGGGAGGCTTTTCTGTCGTGGTTGCCTGTCACTGTGCCGTGAGGCCTTAGAGGAAAGTGGTCCATCATTTCAGGGTGTCATAAGTAGGTAAAGGAAATCTACATTCTAAGTGCACAAACTCCTCTGATTGTTGCCAAAAATGAGTGTCGGCCAATACTGAGCTTCAGCCGCCGTTTCCCAAGTGTTGAGATTATGGGCTGTGCTATCTGGTCTCATTGCTCTTTTTCTTAAATGGAAGCCTGCCATCCTTTGTGTTTCACGTGCTTTTCATTTTCCAAAGAGGAAATCATAGACCATGGTACTTTGGATCCTTTGTAGCGTTTGTGGCGAGTCTTTGTTGTTTGTAACTACTTTCCAATGAGTTTGAAAAGGGAAAATATCCAAGTTCTGAAATACAATTCTCAAAGATACTACCACCCCAGTGAGTAGCCTGTAACTGCAGCCTACAAGGTAGGGCCAGCCATGAGCCTGTTGGAAATGTAGGCGCTCTGGCCCCACCCAGATCCACAGTGTGGGAAGTATCTGTCTTACTTCTTCGAGGTTCTGGTGGCTGCTGCTATTCTGTGCTGGCTACAATAGCAGTCAAGTCTGGGCCTCTGGAGTCTTAGGAGCCAGAAACTGTGTGGGACCAGTAGTTTGTGTGTTGACTAGCTTTGAGGGGGATGCTGGTGGCCTCTGATGTTTGAGTATCAGTGTAAGGAACTGTAATGGCTAGTTTTATGTCAACTTGATACAATCTAGATTTATCTGAAAGGAGGGACCCTTAACTGAGAAGATGCTTTCATAAGATCCAGCTGTAGGGCACTTTCTTAATTAATAATTGATGGGGGAGTCCCAGCCCATGGTGGGTGGTATCATCCCTGGGCTGATGGTCCTGGGTTCTATAAGAAAGCAGGCTGAGCAAACCAGTAAGCAGCACCCCTCCATGGCCTCTGCACCAGCTCCTGCCTCCAGATTCCTGCTCTGTTTGAGTTCCTGCCCCAGTTTCCCTCAGTGATGGACTGTTACCTGGAAATGTAAGCTGAAATGAACCTTTCCTGCCTGAGTTGATTTGGTGATGGTGATTCATCACAGCAATAGTCACCCTAACGAAAACGGGAACCATGGTACTCACTAGGTGATGTGAAGTTGAACAACACCATCACCCAGCAGCTTCCCAGAGCTGCAGAATCATGAACCTGAACTAGTGTAGCAAGACCCCCAGGAAACTGCTGGGACATTCTGAGAAGCGCTTGATCTGTGAAGGTTCTCATGTCCTGGTAAAAGGTTCCCGAAGAACACTGAAGGTACTATAATTTTAGTTTTAAAAATGTCATTATTATTATTATTTGAGCAGGAGGAGGTCAGAGGGCAACTCTGTGGAGCTGGTTTTCCCTTTCACATTTATGTGGTTCTAGGGGAGTTATCAGACTGGTGTGTCAAGTCTTCATACTGGCAGCTCCCTCTTCTTAATTCTCCCTCCCTCCCAAGACATTGTTACTCTGTGTAACAGCCCTGGTTGTCCTGGAACTCACTATGTAGACCAGGCTGGCCTCAAACTTAGAGATCCACCTACCTCTGACTCCCAAGTGCTGGAATCAAAGGCATGCACCACCACTGACTGCCCTGCTCCAATCCTCTCAGTTTTTAAAGATGGGATTTCACTATGTAGCCTAGGCTGACCTTGAATTTATGCTCCTCCTGCCTCAGCCTCACTCTCCTGCAAGTTGGGATTACAGTGTGACCACCATGTTCTGATGGAATCTGAAAAAAAAGTGTTATGAATCTGAACATAAATTTAACTATTATCTTGTTGATTTTTTTTTTAGATTTATTTATTTATTATGTATTGCAGTGTTCTGTCTGCATGGATGCCTGCTTGCCAGAAGAGGGCACCAGATCTCATTACAGATGTTGAGAGCCACCATGTGGTTGCTGGGAATTGAACTAAGGACCTCTGGAAGAACAGCCAGTGCTCTTAACCTCTGAGCCATCTCTCCAGCCCCCATCTTGTTGACTCTTAAACGCCTTAGGGATGGAGAACTTTTTCTTGGATACAATTTTTTTTCTACTTAAAATGTTCAGATTTGCCCTTGAACATTAACATTTAATGTCCTAACAAAGAAACTGATGTGAAAATTTGAGGAGAAAACACTGAATACCTTTTATAACACATTGTTAATTTTTTCATTGTTTCCCAATTTTTATTTAAGTTTTTTTCATACACTATATTTTGATTTGTTTTTCCCCTTTTCCCAACTCCTCCAAGATCCTCCTACCTCCTTGCTCACCCAACTTCATGTGTTTCCTCTCTTTCAAACAAAACAAAAACAAAAATCAATCAACCGATCAAACAGAAAACAAAAAATAAAAATCAAAAGAAACAACAACAACAAAAAACCCAGTAAAATAAAAAATGCCAAGGAACAAAACAAAAAGCCCCCCTCCCCAAACCCCATGAGGTTTGTTTTGTGCTGGTCATCTACTCCTAAGCATGCATAGGGTCTGTCCCAGAGTGTGGCTGATACACACCCAATGATGCTTCCTTGGAGAAAACTGATTTCTATTTCCCCCTCTCAGTGCTGGACCCAGTCTGGCTTGAACATGTGCAGGTCTGGTGTGTGTTGCCACAGCCTCCGTGAGCTCCTGTGCACACCAGTCCTGTCATGTCTGTAAAGTAACTGGAGAGAAGACGTACTGTACTCTCCACCTCGGATGGCTGAGTTTAACGGTTTTACATTAGAACATGGAAGACCAGAATGGTCTTGGCGAAAGGGCTCCAGTTGATGTTCGGCAAATTCACCTTCTCCTCATGTCATTATTTTCCCACCATATTATTTTCCTATCAAGCATATAAAATATGATGAAAAATTAAAAATGAGATTCGGGAGGCCTATCCTTCCATCCTTGTTCATGCCTCCCCTCTCATTTTGTTGAGGTCTTGAGAGTTGCCAAGAGACCCATACTGGTTAACAAATGGCTAATTGACAGTCACCCATCTGTTGACGCGATTTTGGCTGTTTTCAGAGAGAGTCAATGATCATTAAGTTTTGTTTCCCCTCATGGGGGAAAGCTGTGACATACTGATCATCTGACAGAGTTAGAAAGACTTCTGACTTGCTATTTATGTGGGCCAAAACAAACCTTTCTTTAGGCTAATGGGGTTGTTCCATACCTAGGTTCCTATCTAAATTCTCGTAGTTTAAATATATTTATAAGGACAAGCAGGTATTGTCTGTGTGGGTTTTTTTTTTTTTTTTTTTTGAGACAGGGTTTCTCTGTATAGCCCTGGCTGTCCTGGAACTGACTCTGTAGACCCAGCCTGGCCTCAAACTCAGAGATCTGCCTGTCTCTGCCTCCCAAGTGCTGGGATTAAAGGCGTGTGCCTCCGCTGCCCAGCTTGTGTCTCATCTTTTGAAACAGCGCAGTAGACAAACCATGACCTAGCCTTCTAAGCCTATGCACTTCCTTCTTCCTGCACATTGTGTATTTTCTCACATGCCTCATGGTTTCCTTGGCATTTAAACTACACAAAAGCATTTTCAGGGTGAAAGGGGGAAAGCACAGAGCTGATGCTCTGTTATTTCTGTGTTTGAGATCCTTGATTGACATTTCTCAGAGGAGTTAACTTTGAGCTTTGAAGCCTCACACAAACATAACCTTCTCCTTTGGATAGCATCTGTACAGTGTTTGTGTGACATCTCAGAGTGACTGTGTGACTCTGTTCTTGTTTCCTACCTCTTCTTTCCTGTTGACTGATGACCAGCCACTTTCCTTCGTGTGAATGTCCTGTTTCTAAAGTCATATGTAGAACTCGGTCTACTTTCCAGGAATTTTTTTGTACGTGTATGTGTGTGTGGTGCGCATACATGTGCATATTTATGTTTGTATGTATGTATGCACCTATGCATGTGGTAGTTCAATGTTGGTTTGGGGTATCTTCCTTAATCACTCTTCACCTTATGTATTGAAGCAGGATCTCTCAATGAACCCCAAGCCCACTGCATCAACTAGTCTTTTTCCACCTTCCGAATACTGGGGTTAATGGTTGCCCACCATACCTACTTAGCTCTTTTACATGGGTTCTGGGGATCTGAACTCATGGCCTCATGCTTGTGTGTCAAACACTTTATCCACTGAACTATCTCCCCAGCCCCTAATTTTCTCTTCATCTTTTTTTTTTTTAAAGATTTATCTTTATTTTAAAAAATAATGTATATGCCTGTGTGGGGGTGTATGCACACTAGTACAAGTGCCCATGGAGGCTAAAAGAGCACACCGGAGCCCTTGGATGGGACGGACAGGTGATTGTGAAGTGACTGATGGGGAGCTGGGAACCCTACTTGGGTCCTTTGCATGAGCAATATGTGTTCATAACCACTGAGCCATCTCTCCAGCCTCCTGATTTTCTATTTTCAGGAATGAACCTATAGGTCTTTTCTAAATGGTTAGAGTCCTTTGTGTGCATGTAAAACATCAGTTCCACTAGAAAGTAACCCAGAGCTGCCATAACCATCAAGCTATCTTATATGGATGAGCTTTTTAAGTGGCTGCTGTGTGCCGGGAACTGTGCCTCGCCCTGGGGATGCCATGTCTGATGAATCACTACAGTGTTGTTTGCATACAGCTTGTATTAATGTGCTGAGTGCCAATTAAAGAATGCAAGTGAAGTAAAGTTGCAGTGTGATGAGCATTAGGCTGGTACAGGAAGTTTTTTTTAAAAAGGAAAAGATATTGGAACTGAGATCTGGAGGAATGGGAGGAGATGATAATTAGATAAGGGGAAGAAAGTTCCACCAGGATGAAAAGAAAGAGGATACCCTTTTCTGAAAAAAGAAAAATATGGAGTTCTTACTTTTTGTGGGGAGGGATCATACATTTGAAGTATCTGGAATTCTTGGAGGACCCTGAAGAAACGATATGACTTAGGCAGAAGTCTGCACTAGTAATATAAATTAATTGACGGATGAACTTCAAACACAATACAATTTACTTAGAGAAATTGCTAGTGTAAGATGAAAGGGGAAATCGTCAATAATTAGTGGGAAAGAAGAGGATAGTCCAGTAAGTAGAGAAAAACTAGAGTGGTAGAAGAAAAACCAAAGGAATAGAATGACTTGAAGGTCAGAACACTTGAGATGATGCCAATCATGTGAAGTGGTCCTAGATAAGGGGAGGGTTCATTAAACATGACTTGAACCTGTCTATGGCAATTGAGAAGAGCTGAGAGTAAAAGGCTTGGTATACAAGACAGAGAAGGGACAAGACGGGACACACTCTAAAGCTTGTATTAGAGTTTAGTTTTACAGAGGACAACAGACAGTTCTGCTATATCATTAGCTCTCAGGTTTCTTCTAGAATCACTTAGAAGGCATGTTAACACACAGGTTGTGGCCTTTGCTCCCAGAATTTCTGATTCAGTGAATGGAGAATGTGGCCTGTGCGTTTGTTTTTGTTTATGAGAACTGGCCTTTTATTTTGTAGACCAGGCTGCCTTCAAACTTGTGAGCTTCGTACCTCTGCCTCCCAAGTGCCGGGTTATAGGTACAAACCTCTATGCTCAGTGCAATCCCAGACTTTGCCTTTATAAAAGCAATCTTTCTGAATGATGCCTGTGCTGTTGGTTCAGGCAACCTTTTTGCCCCATGCAAGTGAAGGTCAGTTTTGGTACAGAAAGAAGTAGTTTCTGTTTTGCTAAGGGAAGGTCAAAATCATGAAACTATTTTGAAAACAGGCCATAGATCTTTGCATAGGGTAAAGGAGAATCCAGAAGTTGAGGGTCTAAGGAAAGACATTTGTAATGTGCTTTGAGAAGAGTAGTGTGTGAGACGGCCCCAGAAATACAGTGGAATTACTGTGCATAGCTCAAGGTCTTTTTGAGACTGCTGATCCACGGGTGGATACTTTCCATCTCTATTTATGGTTTTCTGCAGCACGATATGGCCGCTCAGATGTGGCCTGGAGCACTGATGCTCACATTCAAGCTTGCTGTTTTGCAAGATGTGTATGTTAAAAGTAGAGGGGTGCACAGAGTCCTTGGCAAAGATCCTTGTGAGTTATTGCAATGGTAGATAATGCAGTCCACTCCAGAAATGGAGGAAAATGCAGAGAAGCCGACGGTTGCCAAATTTGGAAAAGGCCAAAAGTCAGGATTTCTGTCTCTCTTTAAGACCAAACAATAGTTCAATTTCCCCTCTCTCACATTCACAGGTTTAAAAACCAATTTTTCCTCATTTCTTCTTTTCCTTTCTTTTCTTTTCTGTCTCTCTTTAAGACCAAATAATATTCAATTTCTGTCTCTTTTTAAGACCAAATAATAGTTCAATTTCCCCTCTCTCACATTCACAGGTTTGAAAACCATTTTTTTCCTCATTTCCTCTTTTTCTTTCTTTTCTTTTCTCCCCCTCCCCACTTCCTCTTCCCCTTCTCCCCAACCCCTTCATGTTTTGAGACAGGGTCTCACTCTGTAGCCTTGGCTGGTCAGGAACTCCTAGAGATCTCCCTGTCTCTGACTGCTAAGTGCTGGGACTAAAGACATGTGCCACCGTGTCTGGAATATTTTTTTA